>WBND01001782.1:2458-15675 GCA_013398595.1 Tychaedon coryphoeus
CAGCTGGCACAGCTTGCAGGGAGCTGGGCTGGCCTGAGAGAGCCTGCCAGAGAAACCAGCAGTGTCCATCTCAGCCTGGCTGAGCGTGCAGGGGCAGGACTCAGCCCAGGCCTTGTGGGGCAGGGCAGCGCTGTGGAAGGCATTGGAAACAGGCAAGTGGCAGAGAGAGGAGGCTGCTCTGTGCCCTTGGTGGCATGAACAGAGCAGGGAGGGGGCCCAGCACATTTGCCGCCGGCAGCCTCTGTCTGCAGTCATTGCCAGCCCTGGCTGCTCAGCCCAGGTTTGCCCTGGGCTGAGTTTGGCTGTGGCCCAGCTCCATCCTCCTGCGGAGCTCAGGGCCTGTTCCCAGCCATGGCCAGCCCTGCCCGGCCTCTCTGCTGGCCCAGAGCCTGGCAGAGCCCGGGGCAGGGCTATCAGTGCAGGCCCACAGGTGCAAGGGCTGTGCAGGAGCTGGCAGAGACTGCCCAGCAGGGAGGCCATGGGGCACAGAGCCCCAGGGCTGCTGTGGGCACCACGGCTGCCCCTCCAGCTCCAGAGGAAATGTGATAGATGGGAGCAGAGACAAATAATTCCTGCTGAATTCTTTATTGTATTTGTTTATACAGGTGACCTTGATCCATACGTAGAGGAGGTCTTTAGTGTCAGATAACAGTGCTAGAGTGATGAGTGTAATATTATTTAGTTGAAATTAATATTTCATGCATAATACACAATAAGAAAAATAAAGGCCCATATGATCTGAAGAGCATCTGAGTTTTTCAGAGGATGAGAGGATCATTGATGTTCCAGTAGTAAAATTTGTCCAAATAGATCCTCAAGGCTTCCTTGAGATGAGAGGTGATCACCAGAGGCCAAGGCCAGCCAGAGCTCTCCATCCTTTTTTGGCAGCTTATATCTGGAGGAATCCTTGCATACAGGGAATTTTTCAGGGGCAGTATCAATTTTGGGCATGGGTACCTGGAAAGATGGACGGTTCTTTCCATAGGAAAGAAATCACGGGGCCCCGGTTCTCCAGAGACTGATGAGAAGCAGCCCTTGACATACTAGGATCAGCCACTCCTGTCAGATGGCTCCTGGGAAGCAAAACCAGCCAGATCAGTTCCATGTCCCCTTGGATCCATAAGGCTCCACAGTGTCACTATGTTCTCCTTGCTACTGCAGTGTCACAATGGCCCCTTGCTTCCATGAGGCCCTGCAGGATCACAATGGCCCTTTGGCTGCACGAGGCCCTGTAATGCAACAATGGCCTCTTGGTTCCACAAAGCCCTACTGCTTCACACTGGCCCAGCAGTGCCACAGAGATTTCCTTGGTTCCATGGGGTCCCCACAGTGTTTCAGTGGCCCCGTCATTTCAGAAGGCCCCACAGAGTCACCATGGTCTCAACAGGAAGTAAACCGTGGAGCCCCACTGTTTCAAGGGCTGAAGAACTGCAGCCACCAGAGGCCAAGGCCAGACAGACCAGACTTTCCTGGCAGGTTTGTCTGAGAGCAACTCTTGGATATTAGAAATTTTAAAAGTTTTTTCCAAATTTTTGCCCTATTTGCCTGGAAGAGAAGACCAGCTCCTTTCCATAGAAAGGAAAGCACCGAGCCCCAGTGTCTGGAAGGCGGGTGAGAGCTGGCCCACAGGAGGCCAAGGCCAGCAAGCCTTGTCTGTAATGACAGCTTTTGTGCAGAAGCAATTTTTGAATCTAGGGTATCTGGAGGAGGAATACCCATTTCAACCATGGGCTCCTGGAGAAGAAGGATAGTTCCTTTTCATAGGAAGGAAAGAATGGAGCCCCAGTGTTTCAGGGCAGAATAGAGGCAACCCCTGGAGGCCAAAAAAGCAGTCTGTCCTTGCAGCCTTTGTGAGAAACCCTTGCAGGCAGGAATTTTGGAGGAAAAGTTCCAAATTTAGCCATGGATGCCTGTGCAGGAGGGATGGTTCTTTTCCTTAGGAAGGAAAGCACTGAGCCCCAGTGTTTGAAGGCGGGTGTATTCCAGCCCTCAGGAAGACAAGGGCAGCCAAACTTGTTAGAAATGGCAGCTTTTTGCAAGGGATCAGACCCACTTGTGGAGGAATTTCGGCGAGGGAACTATGCTGACAATTAATGTGATTGATAAAGCATAATCCATTTTCATTGAGAGCATCAGTAACATTTATAGCCCAAAATAGCATAAATCAGCATTTTTAGTACAATTTTATTGGTTTTTACTATGTACGCTTCTCCTATTATCGGTTCTTGCAAGCGTGAGACAACCACTCCTTCTAAGTTTCTAGCCAAAAGGTATACATGCCTTTCAACAGCTAGTTTCGGTCCCTACTTCCCTTTTTCCTATCCTATTGATATATAATATCTATTTTGAGGTTATACCTCGCTTGCTACGTGCCTCTTAGCAAAGTACAAGGCCTTGATTAAACAATGGTCATCTGTGCTACCTATCATCTAACTCCGTGCTTCTGCAAATCATGCTGACTATATAACTTTTATATGGTGTCACGGTGTGACTGGGATTTGTCAATTTTAATAAATTTAATTTCTCTTGGGGATCGAATTTAGGAGTAAAGGTAAAGCAGGCTTAAAACTTAAAAAGGTATAAACAGAAATTTAGTAACAACACAATACAATTCAGAATGAGACTTCCAGATTATCCCGTCTTCCCCCTTTTCCCACATCAGCAACATACAGAGAACCCTTTAGTCAGTTATCACTCAAATAATCATTTCAATACACTCTAGAGAGAAGAGTTCCTTTTTTGTTGGTTTAGGCTTAGGGGATGTTTTCTACTTTCACAGTTTGTATCTGCCCGGAATATACGAACTATGATTTTTCTTCCCATTTTACAGTCTTTCCAGAGCTGTGTATGGGCTGTTGAAAAAGTAGATGGGGTGTCGTTTTAAAGGCAGGCTGCTGAACGACAAAATTCTCTTCATCTGCATCTCTATCAAATGTCTCTGTTTATATTTCAGTCCCAAAAAACAGAGAGTTCCATGTCCCCAAGGCAAAAAACAAGGTTTCCTTTTCCAGCACCTATAAACCTCCCCAAGTACATTTTTTACAGTTTAAAAGAATCTTAGTATAGTCACAGTCCCCTTAAAGCCCACAAAAAAAGGTTTTAAGCTACTTATCAAGTGCAACTCCTCCATCTCTCCTTCATCAAAACTTTATCTTCATCCAGTTAACTCCTGGAGCTTTTCTTGCTTTCTTCTTTCCATTCCGAGGAATTCAGGAAAATCTAGACTCTCATCCAGGCACTAGCAGTTAACTTGTATCCAAAAACGAATTGAAGAGTTCAAGTAAAAGCCACGCTAGAAAAACGTGATCGCTGAGACTACCTGCCGAAAGCAAGCTGTGCCGTGCTGGGCTGGCTGCGTGGGGCCAGGGCCGCGCCGAGCCCCCTCCGAGCCAGGGCTGGGGCCGGGCCGTGCCGAGCCGAGCTGGCTGCGTGGGGCCAAACCTGGAGTAAAAAGGGATGCTGCTACAGTTTGTGCAGTTGACCAAAATTTAACATTATCCTGACAGTCAGATTTAAAAGCATGCCAATCTTTTAGTCCAAAGATGTCTTTGATGAACCTGTAAAATCATTGATACATTGGGTGTAAGCAAAGTAAGTCTTCCCAATGTACATGGTCTTCCCTTTAATCTACATGGTACACCTGACCAAGCTCTGTCCCCACAGATTAAAAATACACCTGAGGGCAAAGCAAGGGGAGTGTTTGTAGACACTGAAACAGTAGCAGAAGTATAATTACACCATAATGAAACATTTCGATACACTGGAAGAGTTGCATTTACCGATACTGTGTAATTAAGTCCTGGTTGATGTAAGAATTTGCTAGAGTAATTGAAAATCACACATGCATCAGCTCGAACTGACCCCAGTAATTCCAATTCTTGGGGTTCCAAAGATGCATGTCTCAAATATGGAACCCATAGGCCCCACAGATCAACATTGTTCTTTGGATCTGTAATGTTACAGACTGGAATTGCATTTGGACATGGCGAAGAATCAAGTGGAATACCAACCAAACATGTAGAAAAGGGATTACCCGGTGATGATAAAGACAAACATATAGCATCTTGCCCAGTCTTGTTTGCCAGGGTAACCCACACATTAGTTTCGGGTTGCGTTGGCACCCATGCCAACGTCGTCGGAATGAGGCACATGATCAAGATGCCTAATGTGAGGATCAATATGCCTATAGTGAGGCTCAATATGCCCCTTAAGGACATCATCCCATTGGTGTTCTGGTATGTTACTCTGATAAGGAATATCGATACCTCGAGAACAGATAACTTTTAATACTTCAGTAGCATTAAACCACTCTATCCGTTGGATAGCAAACCAAAGGTGCCAATGTACTAAGAATAGATACCTGTTCGCTCGGTTTTCAACACCATATCCTGCATTTCTTAGAGAACGATCTTGATGAACCTGTCTTTCTCCTGAAAAGTAATGAGTTTCAGTTAACTCTACAGCTGCTCGTCGCCAATTAGTTCTATCTAGTTTTGAATTGCAATTAACACACACAGGTTGCCATAGGTGCATTTGATGTACCCAAACCTTTTTTGTACATCCCCATAACTTTATCAACACCCATGCACCTTTCTTACACTTCTTATCACAACTTAAACATTGCCTTTTTCCAAGTCCAATCAGATTAGCAAGTAAGGAAGGTTCATTAATAGCTACTTCCTCTAAATCAGAAAGAGTTGACCACTTAATTTTCCTCTTCAAAAGATTCTCGAGTTGTTGTACCAAGGGTTGTACTGCCAGATGGTCCCTCAGTCATTCTCTTTCCTCTTCCTGGGTCTGAGGTGGAGCCTGCACCATTAGTCACTGGACGAATCCATTTGCTGGGTACCCAGATGAGTCCTGTGGGAATAATAACACACACGTAACCTCTACCCATATATTTTACTTCAGCAGGTCCTTGCCATATCCCTTTTTTGGGATCCCAATACATGACTTTCATAGGGGTTATTTTTGGATTTTGTTCTGTTCCCCTACTGTGGATTACAACAGGCGGTTCAGCATGTGATCCCAAAATACACAAATAATTTAATACAAATAGAGTTTTGGTGAATAATGAATGTACATCTGTCTCACCTTTAAACTTCATTAAGTAACTTTTTAAAGTTTGATGGGCTCGCTCCACTATAGCTTGACCTGTTGGGGAGTGAGCAGTACCAGTGATATGAGAAATACCCCATTGCTGACAAAACTTTCTCATTTTTTCACTAGTATATGCAGGACCATTATCTGTTTTTAATTGTTTAGGAACCCCCATTACTGCAAAACAATATGACAAATGTCGGGATACATGAAACGCTTTTTCTCTCGTTTGAGCAGTTGCCCAAATGAACCCACTGTAGGTATCAATTGTTACATGTACATATTTCAGTTTTCCAAAAGAGGGAACATGGGTTATATCCATTTGCCAAACTTCATTAGGACCAAAGCCCCTAGGATTTACACCCAGTCCCAACCCTGAGCCTTGTTGACTACAAACAGGACTAGATTTAACAATTCCCCGAGCTTCAGTTAAGGATATGCGGAACTGCTTGTGAAGACCACGGGCATTTCGACGGAATGTATCGTGTGCCATTTGTGCCTGCTGAAATTCATTGAGAGGTACAGTCATTGATACTAATTGATCTGCGATATCATTGTGTCAGGGTCCACACTACATGTGGAGTCCTGATAGGTTCTTTTAGGGATCTCAAAGCACAAAAGACACAGCAGGGGACAAAACCAGTTTATTTTTGCAAAAATGCACTTTATTTAGTGACAACCAAATGCGATAGAGGGACAGAGAGAGAGAGAGAAAAAGGGGTTGGAATTATAGCTACCAGGACAGGCAGACGATCCTCGTAGAACCAGCCAATAGATGTCCGTTGCCGTCGGGGGAGATCTCAGGGGTCTTTAGTTTGAGGGTGTCTTTTATAGTCTTTTTCAAGGCGAGTGGCCTCTGGCCAAAAGGTGGGAAGATTTATGGACTATTGTATGTGGAGATCGTTGCTCCAAGAAACAGGTGGAAACAGGACGCTACAGCCAGTACCCTGATCAAGAGCAGCGTATCATGGCAAGCTCCAGGCACACCAACAGTCCTTGTGACCAGTTCATTGTTCTCACACCTGTGGGAACTTAAACACCACCGTGACTAGCCGTAAACCAGTCCAAGAAACCAGTCCTGGTCGAGTGGGCACCACTGAGAGCGGCATTCCTCCCATCCCTGGCCAGCGCCTTTAAACTGCAGTTCTTAGGCCTCAGGCGAGGGTCGTTGGGCAGAACAAACGAGAGGGTTTCAGACGGACTCTTACACATTGCCTTTGCCTAGGCCATCAGTCCACTTATGGCTACGTATGTGCAGTATAGCCATTGGTGCTGTTCGAATGTTAATAGCCTGACATAATTGTCTCAAGAGTTCCAGCAGTCTAATGTTTTTAATGTCCTTTGTAAGTGCGTCCTCAATTTGCAGAGTTCCACCCACTACATATAGTGAGTCAGTAACTACATTTAAGTTCTCATGAGGCCATTTCAAAATAGCTCTGAGGACACTCCAAGTTCCAATGTTTGAAGAGAGTCCTGAGATTCTCCAGGCAGTATCTCATGATGCCATTGTTGTCCTTGTAACCAAACAACTGCTGCTCGTCTTGACTTTTTTCCAGCATCTGTGTATGTGGTGATGGCATCCTGCAGAGGGCGGTCCAAAACTTTCAGTTTTGGAATCCAAGCATGACATTGTATCCATTGTAAAACAGCATTCTTTAGCGACTTTAATTGAATGTTCTGTGCCTTTTCCAGGAGACTTGTTTGTAATTCCGGAGAATGATACATATACCATGCTAGGTCCTCAGCACATAAAGGCACATAAATATTTGCTGGCTCAAGTCCTGTAATTTGTAAACATCGAAGGCGTCCCTTTTGTATCAAAGTAGCCAAATTGGCTATACGACTCTGTACTGTAGTCCGAGGTTGCACGGATGTAAAAAGCCATTCCAAAACAAGTATTTGGTGATCAGTTGTGAGCTGAGTAAGAGCACCCATCAGATGGTTTTTCCCTTGTAGAATAGTTATATCAATGGGTGCATCTTCCACTCTTCGGGAAACAGCTCTTTCAGGAATAGACGTAGCTAATTGTTGTAAAATCCGTGTCTGCTGAGCAGTTACAGAGACAGGTGCCGCAGGGTCGGTGCCTTTCAACAGTGGTCAAAGGATTTCCAGATCATCATTGGAAAATCCGATTACCGGTCGAAGCCACTGGAGATCACCGAGGAGTTGTTGAGCATCATGTAAGGTGTGAATTGTTGTTTTTAACTCTAACTTCTGAGGTCTTATGGCAGTATTAGATATTTGCCAACCCAAATATTGCCAAGGATCAGACCTCTGTATTTTATCAGGAGCAACCGCTAGTCCATGTTGTGACACCATATCAATTATGGTACGCTCGTGATCCTTAGTAAAAGGTGTGCTCTGTGCAAACAAGATATCATCCACATAATGAAAAATCAATGTGGCTTTCCAGCATTCCCTTAAAGGTTGTAAAGCTGCTGCAACAAACAATTGGCAAAGTCTTGGTGAGT
This sequence comes from Tychaedon coryphoeus, assembly GCA_013398595.1. NCBI lineage: Eukaryota > Metazoa > Chordata > Aves > Passeriformes > Muscicapidae > Tychaedon > Tychaedon coryphoeus. The sequence continues at coordinate 10,030 of WBND01001782.1, forward strand.
TTCTCATGCCTTGTGGTAAAACAGTCCATTCATATCGTTGTGCAATAGTTTCCCTATTGATAACAGGTAAGGTGAAAGCAAACGGTTGCATATCACAAGGGTGCAAGACAATTGTGAAAAAACAGTCTTTTAAATCCACAATTAGAATATTCCATCCTCGGGGAATCATAGCAGGGTTAGGCAGTCCTGGCTGAAGTGTACCCATAGGCTGCATTTGTGTATTTACAGCACAAAGATCATGAAGTAGTCAGTACTTCCCTGATTTTTTCCGGGTGACAAAAATAGGTGTATTGCAAGGGCTAGTGGAAGGTTGTACATGTCCTTGCTGAAGTTGTTCTTGTACCAAAAGGTGAGCTTGCTCAAAACTTTCCCTTTTTAACGGCCACTGCTCTGTCCAAACAGGGATATTTGTTAACCAGGTGAGTTGGATCGGGAAAGTCCAAGTAGTGGCCGTCACTAAAAAGGACCATCTCCCATTCGTAATACCAATCCCATCTGAGCAAAAACATCCCGCCCAATTAATGCTTGTACTCCAATAGGAAGATCTATTACTGTTATTATAGCTGATACTGTGTTTTGATCAATTGTAATGGATACTGGCCCACAGCTTTTCTGGACCCGTCCTGCTCCACCGACTCCTTCAACTGCCTCCAAACGATTTTGAAGAGGCCAGGTAGACGGCCAGTGATGTTGAGCAATGATGGTGATGTCAGCACCAGTGTCCAATAGGGCTCGAAGTCGCCTTTCCTGATGATTAAAATGTAATATACCCTCCACCACGGGGTGCTGTTCCATTGTGAGAGTAAGTAATACCAAGCCTCCTGTAGATCCAAATCCACCAGTTCCTCGCAGTGGTCCTTGGGCCTCCTTAACCAGCTGTTGTAGTGGGACCAACTGAGCTATGCAGCTTCCTGCAGGAATACTGATAGGAGGAAAACGTGTATGAGCCATAATCATAATTTCGCCTATATAATCTGCATCGATAATTCCAGATTCAACAGTTAATCCCTGTAAAGTAGTTGAAGATCGTCCCAATAATAAAGCTCCATAAGATTGTCCATTTAAAATCAAACGTCCACAAAACCCAGTAGGAATTTTTATAGGCTTTGTATCCTGTAACAAAATGTGTATTGCGGTTGCCAAGTCCAAGCCGAGGCTCCCTCTTGTGGCTGGCTGGAGTTCACTGGCAGGGAGTAGGGAGCCTGTGGCTGCGGCTGGCTGAAGTTTGCAGGCAGGGAATAGGGAGGGGCCACCAGAGGTACCTGGGTGACTTGGTAAGCAGTTGGTGTCCCCTCGTGCTCTGCTTGCCGTTTTTTTTCTTCTGTCTGCAAGCCTCTGTAGAATGTGAATCAAGCAGACAAGTATGGCACCACACATTCAGAACCTGACAGTCTCATCGTATATGGCCAATTCGTCCACACCGAAAACACCTCCCAGTGGAATGAGGTTTGCCAGTAATCTGAGCCTTAGGTGGTCTTAATGGCTCAAGTGCAGCAACAGCAAAAGCTTGACTCTGGGACTGCCCCTCTTTTAAGGTTAATGCTAAATCTTTAACAGCTTCAACAGCCTCAACTAACATAGCCTGAGTTCCATGTGGAACTTTACTCATACGTTCTAACAGTTCTACTACAGTCCAACTACCTGACAAAGTAGCTATTATTGATCTCACTTGTGCATTACTATTTTGTGTAACACATTCCTTAAGCTGTGACCCTTGCATATATTGAGGCACTCTTGCTCTTTCTATTGCAGCAGTAAGCTTATCAACAAAACTAGAAAAAGGTTCTTGCGGACCTTGTCTAATATGCATATAGGATGGTAATTCTTCTCGCTCTAACTAAATCATATGCAGCCTGAGCTAATCGCATTGCTTCCTTTACTACATCTGCTCCTAGTAATGCTTGTGCATCTGATCTGGCAAAGTGACCTATTCTCATAAATCTATCCATTGTGACCCCATGAAGTGGATCATTAGGTGCCCTTTGAATGCGTTCAGCCTCTTCACAGAGAGCTTGGAAATGTGCTTGCCATAACATAAATTGTGATTGTGTCATAATTAATTTAAAAATATTTTTCACATCCTCTTGCAACCATATTCCTGAGCCCCAAATATAATTAAGCACTTGTTTTGTGGGTTCTCCATGTATACCAGCCTCATTAACTGTACTACGTAATTGCATTAACATTTTCAAATCCAAAGGAGTTATTGCTACTTGCAATCCTCTGGCAAAGGGAGTGTATGTGATGGGAAATACTTGCTGTCTTACTATCGATTCTCCCTGTAATTTTGCTACAAAATCTTGTTCTCCAGCTGCTATTGCATCTCCTATGATTTTATTCCAATTAGCTCTAGCTTCAATTCTGCCTGAATTGTGTGAAAATTTATTATCATCTGGCAGTTTGGTTTAACTCCCTTCTGTTCCTCAACCTCCTCATCTGAAGACAGCTCACTTTGCTGTTTCGTTTTATTAGCAGGGGATGGGCAGAGGGCTTTTCAGAAGCAGATTGAATTGTTTTAGAAACAGATTTTGGCGGAATTGTAAATTGTGTCATAGATGGTGGTTCAGGAAGATTATTTCCTCCAAAACCATACATACCAGCTTGTGCAGCAGGCAAATTAAATTGCTATGCCGCAAAATGTTTCCCATCTAAATGTATGGAAGCAACAGCAGCGATCTTTTTCTCTGCTTTATATGCTTCGAAACAGGTAATTACAGTCCTCCAAGGCTGAGATAACCTTTTGGCCTTTTTATCCTTCTGAATAGCCTCTCTAAATAAACAATCTAAGTCCCTCCACTCCTCAATCTGAAAAATCTCCTCAGGAGTAGTAAAAAATCCCTTCTCCTTTGCATAATCTAACAACTTCGGTAAATCTTTCTTATAATCTTTCTCCACCTTTCGCTTTTCTAAAAAGCATTTAAAGAAATCATATGCCGCTTGCTCTGCTTGCCTAGCCATATTGTCCCTTTTTATAAATTTACAAAGGGGTAGCCCAGGAGTCAGAGCTAATTGCGTGCGCGCATTGCAGCCTTACGACAGCGGCGTAAATCACTTCCCACGGCTGGGGAATTGGGACGGCGAGCGTTCGAAATAAGGAAGAGCTCAGGCACGGAGTCTGGTAGTATGCCAGCATACAAGAAGCTTTTGCCCTCCAAGCGCTGCTACTTGGTGCTGCCCCACTCACTTACCTCCAACAGTGGATGAGGATCGAGGCGCAAGGTCCTAGGAGGTCCCCGAGTCCGGGTGCCACTTGCGAGCGATCAGAGCCACTTGTGAAGGAATTTCGGCGAGGGAACTATGCTGAAAATCAATGTGATTGATAAAGCATAATCCATCTTTATTGAGAGCATCAGTAACATTTATAGCCCAAAATAGCATAAATCAGCATTTTTAGTACAATTTTATTGGTTTTTACTATGTACGCCTCTCCTATTATCGGTTCTTGCAAGCGTGAGACAACCACTCCTTCTAAGTTTCTAGCCAAAAGGTATACGTGCCTTTCAACAGCTAGTTTCGGTCCCTACTTCCCTTTTTCCTGTCCTATTGATATATAATATCTATTTCGAGGTTATACCTCGCTTGCTACGTGCCTCTCAGCAAAGTACAAGGCCTTGATTAAACAATGGTCATCTGTGCTACCTATCATCTAACTCCGTGCTTCTGCAAATCATGCTGACCATATGGCTTTTATATGGCTTTTGCAAAACTTCTGCTTAGCAACAGCTATCTGCTTATCAGGAGCTACTCTCCTGCAACAAGGCCTCGATAGAGCTATATCCAGAGCTATGACCATGGCTTTCTAACCAATCCTCAACAGCTTTTTTTCCAGGAGCAATCCCTGGATATGTCGGGGGTTGGGGTTTTTTGTTCCTTTGCTCCGTGAGTTTAGAGAATTTTTCCCATTATGATGCTAACAAAGCCTGCCAGCTATGCCTAGGATCTTCTGATGACCCTAGGAGCAAATGGGTAGGTGGGACCAGGCTTCCGGGAGGGGCTACTCGTGTTTCCAGTGGGTTCGGTGCAGGAGGGACCCCCGTCTGCTCAGCACATGGCCAGGAGCCAGGAGAGCTGGGACCCCGCTGCAATCAGCTGTCCTGCATCTGCCCTGCTACCTGGGAGGGAACTGCTGACCACCAGAAACCAAACGGTGAGCGAGGAGCTGCCCCTTCCAGCCTGTTTCCACCTGAGACAGAGCACCACCGCTCCTGCCCCCACCCCGCTCCTGCCCGCTCGCTCCGCAACTGGGCGGGCTGTGTCCCGCCTGCTCCCCCCGCAGCAGGGCCGGGCCTACCGCTTGTTACATCCCCGGGAGCAGACACAGACCGCGTGGGTCCGTGGCTAAAGAAAGGACTGGAACTGGGTTATTCCTTCTGTTTTTGTTAGTAATTTTAGTAACTGCTGTTGTTTTCTGTTTGTGCGGTAAGATATATTAGTAAAGAGCTGTAACTTCTACCCCTTATCTCCACCTTGAGTCTTTGATTCCAAACAAGTATAATACTTAGAGGGGGTGAAATTATATTCTCTATTTCAAAGGGGAACTTCTGCCTTTTGCAGGCAGGAACCTGTCCTTGAAACCAGGACAGGATAGTAAGAATTTTGGAGGGGGAATCCCATTTTGGGGATCCATCCAAGGGGCTATGGATGCTTGAACGAGAAAGACAGTTCTTTTCCATTTGAAGGAAAGCCCAGAGCTCCAGTGTTTAAGGGACACATGAGAAGAGACCCTCGACACGCCACGGGCAGCTGCACAAGTCAGGCTAAGCCAACAAGACCTGTCACCGTTCCCTTGTTCTCATTGGGCCCCACCGTGTAACAGTGGCGCCTTGTTTCTGTAAGGCCCTGCAGTGTCACAAAGGTTGTGTCATATTGGATCCTTGTTTCCCTGAGGCGCAGATGTGTCACACTGGCCCCTTGTTTGCATGGGGCTCCATAGTGTCACAAGGGTCCCTTGCTCCCATGAGGCCTTGTAGTGTCTCAATGGTCACTTAGTTCAACGAGGCCTGTATTGTCAGAATAGTCTCCATGATTCCATAAAGCCTTGCATTGTCACAACAAATCATTGGTTTCTCTGAGGCCCACAGTGTCACTATGGTCCCCTTGGTTTCACAAGGCTCTGAAGTGCCACAATGGCCCTTTGGTTTCACAAGGCCTCAAAGTGTAAAAATGGCCTCCATGGTTTCATGAGGCCCTTCTCTGTAAAAATGCACCTTTGATTCCACAGTGTCCCATAGTGTCACAATGATATCCTTGGTTCCACAGTGTCAGAATGGACCCTTCATCCCATGCAGACCCACACTCTTCACTGTACTGCCCTTGATTCCATGAGGAACTGCCATGCTGTAATGGTCCCTTGTGTTCCAGTGGGTCCTGAAGTGGAAGAATAGTCTCCATTGTTTCATGAAGCCCCGCAGTGTCACTGTGCTCCCCTTGGTTCCACAGGGCCCCACGGTGAAACAATGGACTCTTGCTTCCATGGAGCTCCTCAGTCACAACGGCCTCCTTGTTTCTGCAGTGCCATAATGGACACTTGGTTCTATAATGTTCCTAATTGTCACTAGTCTTCTTGGTTCCATGTGGCCCTGCTGTGTCACCACAGCCCCTTGGTTTCATGAACTTCTGTGCTGTCAACAATGGCTCCTTTGTTCC
>WBND01001786.1:15395-27069 GCA_013398595.1 Tychaedon coryphoeus
CTTCTGTGGGAACCCTGTTGCCCGCTAGCACCATTAGGCACTTTTTTGAGCCGCTGCCAAGCTCCAGCTTGGGTCAAGCTTTTCTACGTATGAAGAAGTAGAATATTCCATGGTGCTTTCATGCGAAGTGCCGCATGTTCCTGCAGGACTGAGTCACAGCTGGAACAGGCCGGTTCATGGAAGGCCATTCAGGTTGTGCCCTCTGTTTGGTAGCTTTTAGCTCCCAGTTTTTACAAATTTAATCTGCTTGATCTAAAAACGTGCATGTGTGGCATCTGCTCCTGCCCAGTATTTCGAGGAGCTACTTAAGATGCATTGGCTGCCACTGAGAATTAGGCACATCCTGGGAACATGTTCTACCATTGTGTGCTTTATAAGTGACTGTCATTGAGACCCACATCTATGCCTTAAGGTCAGGATGTATGTATTAACACCACTATTTTATTTTATTTTCCAAGAATATAATTCTTTTTCCCACCCTGCCTGTTCCCTGCCCCACCCCCCAACTGTTAAACTGCAATAGTACATAAAAATTGGCCAGTAAATTTCAGTGGATCTTTGTAGCAGCCAAGAAGCTTGTATCATTGCTAAGTTTTCCCTTCTTTGGTGTTTTTTCTAATATCTTAGAGAACATACTTCAAAGTGTGATTATTCATAATTTTTCATTTCTCCCACAGGACAAAAAGTTGAAGTATTGGATTCCATCTTTGATGAGCAGTAAGGGCTGCTGCAGTCACTGGGTACAGACATTTAGAGCTACTGTAGTTGCCAAGGGGAGGGGAACCTCATCCCATCCATCTCTTACTATTTTGATGCCAGGGCCAGCAAGAGATTCCTCAGGGCCTAGGGAGGGATGATAGGTCAGCAAGAAAGCTCCCGAAGTGCTTTCTAGGAATTCAGAGGAATTCCAGCCACTCTGGCCTTTAAGTCAGCTTCTAGTGGTGGGGAGGGCAACTTAAATGCCTCTATGTACCCAGGTGTCTTGTCCTATTTGAATGGATGTAACTCCACCTGGGAGTGGATAAGGAGCCAACCAAAGGCTTGTAGGTCAGGATTAAAGGGAGGGCAGGGGCAGGTGACATTACAATGAGTTCTGCAACAGGCTGCCTGACCAAGAAGACCGAGGAGATGTGTCCATCCAAAGACAGAGGAGCAGCTTCATGTTTACAAGCCCATGTCCTCACAGGGGACTTCAACCAGCCCAACATCTGTTGGATGAACAACACAGCAGAGCATAGGCTATCCAGGAGGTTCCTGGAATGCCTTGATGAATACTTCCTTCTCCAAGTCACAGAGGAGCTGAGGAGTGCTGCTAAGGTGAACCTTATTCTCACTAACAAGGAGAGGACTGGTGGGGAATGTGGAGCTTGAGGGCTGCAGTGACCATGAAACTGTGGAGTCCAAGATGCTTGGGGCAGTGAGGAGTTCACCTCCATGGACTTTGATAGCTGACTTGCCCTGTTCAGGGGTCTGGTTCTTAAGGTATCTTGAGATGAAGCCTTGGAGAGGGGCACAGGGAAGCTGGACAGTAATCAAGGACTACCTCTTCCATGCTCATGAGCAATGCATCCCAGCAAAAAGGAAGTCAGGCAAACCCACAGGAGACCTGCATGGATGAATAAGGAATTTCTGGAAACTCAAGTGCTAAAAGGAAGCCTATAGAAGGTGGAAGTAAAGACAGGCATTCTTGGAAAAATACAGAGACCTAGTCTGAGTACTCAGGGATCAGTTAGGGAAGATAAAGCACTGGTAGTATTAAACTCAGCCAGGAACATCAAGCACGAAAATAAAAGCTTCTATAGGTACATGAATGGTAAAAGAAAGAATTGGGAAAATGTGGGAGCCTTTCCAGAAGAATATAGGAGATGACCTGGGACATGAAGAAAAGTGAGGTACTTGATGACTTCTTTGCCTCAGTCTTTATTGGCAAGTGACTCCAGCCTCCCCTCCCAAGACACAGGAGGCAAAGGAATGGATATGTAAAATAAAGAACCACCCACTGTAGGAGAAGATCAGATTCTAGAACATCTAAGGAAACTGAAGGTGCACAGGTCCATGGGTTCTGATGAGATGCATCCATAGATCCTGAGGGAACTGGCAGAGAAAGAAGCTAGCCACTATATTTGACAAGTTGTGATGGTCAGGTGGAGCTCCCATGACTGGAAAAGAGGAAATACCACCCTCATTTTTAAAAGGAGGACTCACGGAACTACAAGCCAGTGAGTCTCACTGCAGCACCCAACAAGATCACAGAGCAGACCCTTCTCAAAACTGTGGTGAGGCACATAGAAAGTAAAGAGATGACTGACAGCCAACATATCTTCATTGGGAGGAAGGACTGGGAATGTTGGTGGATGAGAAGCTTGCCATAACCCAGCAATGTGAGCTTGCTTCCTAGAAAGCCAAACATGTCCTGGGCTACATTAAAGGTGTAGCCAGCAGGTCTAGAGAGGTGATTCTTCCCCTGTGCTCAGCTATCATGAGACCTCACCTGGAGCATTCAGTGCTGGGGTCCCCAGCACCGGGGCATGGACCTCCTGGAGCTGTCAAGGGAGAGCCACAAAGGTGGTCAGGTGGCTGGAGATCTCAGCTATGAAGACAGGCTGAGAGAGCTGGGGCTGCTCAGCCTGGAGAAGAGAAGAGAAGGCTCCAGGGAGACCTTATAACATCTTCTCCTACCTAAAGTGAGGCTACAGGAGAGCTGGAGGGGGACTTTTCTCCAGGTCATGTAAAGACAGGACAGGAGGGCGTGGCTTAAGACGGAATGAGTGTACCACGCAGTTGTCAGGTGGCTAAGAGAACAAGTGTCATCTCCACAGGCCTTTTGAGCACTTCCTGATGGGCAATTCCACCACTTCCCTGGGCAACCCTGTTCCAATGCCTGATTGCCCTTTCAGGGAAGAAATTACCCTTTATATACAACCTAAACCTCCTCTGGTGGAATTGAGGCTGCTTTTTCTTGTCCTGTCAATTGCCAGGGAGAAAAGACTGGCCACCATCTGGCCACAACCTCCTTTCAGGGAGTTTTAAAGAGTGATAAGGTCCCCCCAAGCCTCCTTTTCTCCGGGCTGAACAGCCCCAACTGCCTCAGATGCTCTTCATCAAACTTGTGCTCCAGACCCTTCATCAGTTCCATTGCCCTTGTGCTGGATCCTTCCTGCCCTAGTTTGCTTTTTTCACCAATGCTGAGCAAATATATTCTTAGGAATCAGATTTGATACAATGGATGTAGGGAGAGATAATTCTTAGTTTCAGTTTCTTAAGAAATTTAGCTTGTCTGAGCATACACTATTTTTTTTTTTTCCTGCTTCAGTAGCTTTCCAAGTTCTGGATGCAATAACCTACATTTGACAAAGATGTAATATTAAAAGCTCTTAATTTTGATGTTTCCTCAATTTCAGATCAATCACTTTTATTTAAATACAAATGAAAAATCAACCAGGAAATGGTTCAGCAGTGCCTCATTACCTACTATTAGTATCATGCTGCAGTACTTGCCAGTCTTTGCATTTATTGAAGGTATAAGGCTCCAGACTGTAAAAATCAATCCACTTTCCAAGCAGTCAAATCATTCTTCTCTAAGGTATTAGGAACTAGTGAAGGAAAATAAGACATTGCTTTCACCTACATGGAATTTATTTGCTTTTTTTTTTTTCTATATAACAATGTTAAATGCTCACGGCTTAAGAGTTATACTGCATTGACCTAGTGTAGATTTTGAAACATTCTGATGTATATTGATTTTGAAACACTATATAATAGAGTGGAGTATCAGGCAATTAGCAAAGCCTCTTGCATTTTCAAAACTGAACTTCTGCAAAGATTTGATTTTTACAAGGTGCTTGTACATATATATATGTATATATGTATATATGTGTATATATATATATATATACCTGTATATATATGTATATTCTTTTGCATACAGAAATTGCCTCCAGCTGCATTTAGAGTGCATTGTTTTAAACATATGTTTAGTTTATGTCCTTGTTTAATAATACACCATTTAGAAAGGGAAAAGTGGTGTGCTGCTTCTCTTTAAAATCAAAATGTTGAAACTATATGTCTGTAGAAAGTCATCATAGAAGCTGACAATTGATTACTTCTGCTTTCCTGATAGTTTAAGTAACTCAATCATTATATTAATCTATTATAGGTTGCACTGAACTGCAACAGCATAGAATAAAAGAGTGAAGAACGCATGTCTGTGAAGATTCACTAATCTCTCTTTCAAACCCATGGAGGATCTTTTGTGTTTCTACAAATGTTGCTAAGCACACGTACAATTCCATTCAGAACCATATAAACCCCCCCACCAAGTGCTGACACCTTTGCCAAACTTTTTCATGAACCATGTCTCTTAACCGATGTAAAGGATGTTTTCCTGGAATACTGAATTAATTTTTCATAATGGATGGCCAGCTTGCCTAGCAACTGTAGAAGAGCCATTTTCTGTTGGAGAACTTTGAATTGAACAGTCCTAAATCTTAGATGGGTCAAAACACCAAGGGACAGAGAGCTCCACAAAGTGTGTTAATTTATTGAGCATGGCAGGACAAAAATGAAAAAGTTACCTTCAAAGATCTTACAAGTAAGATGTGACAAGCCACAGATTGTTAAATCTAGCTAAATGTGTGTTATGAAAGCTTCCTGAAGTTATTACAGACAAATAATATGCCATTCTGTAACAAGGAATGCTCAAATCAAAATGTTAAATACTAAATGACAAAAAAAAATTTATTGGACAAGGCTGTTCATTCATGATGAATCTCATCATTATGCAATGTATCAATGTATTTTTACAAAGCAAAAGAATGCTTTCTTTCTTTGCTGAATACTACTGGTATATATGTGGCTTCTACTTGTACACTCAGTCATGTCTTTAATGACTTGGCCATTCCCTAAAAGCTTGAGAATAAATACACAAGAAAAAAAGTGAACAAAGTATCTGCTATACATGTACTTTATTCTAAAAATAAAAGCTGATTCAGCACAAAGCAGAGTTGGAGCACAGACAGAGAAGCTCCTGTAAACAGTCCAACATTGACTCAAGAGCAAAGCATAGGCTGAGCTAAGGAAATAAATTCTGCATATTTTGGGGGACAGGATTCTTTCAGGGCCATTCAGTTCTGAAGAAACACAGTCATCAGTGCTGTTATGTAATACAAGCGTTGCACCCCGAACACAGATATAGGCAGTTTTCTTCATCTCTAAATATCGCAAAAGTACTAAGTTCCATCTCTAGAAAGCAGAAGGGAAGTATTCAATTAAAGATAGAAAATACAGCATTATCCTGATTGTTCTCTGAATTATCTACAACTGGGAAACCAGTCTGGGAACTTAGATATAGTCTAAGAAGAATAAAGCAACAGCAAATAGATGGGGATAAAATTCTGTTTAACAATATCAAAACAAAGAGAAATGTCTCAGATAAAGTTAGATGGAAATAGTTTGATTTTCTAATTAACTAATACTAATGAATATTAAAAAGAAAAGAGTAACAAAAATGCTCATCATGGCAGAAAACTTTATACTTTTGGCAAAAGAAGTTACAAGTATAAGTTTAGCAATATCTACTTCAGAAAGTCTATTTTGTCTTTGTAAATCTAGAAAGAGAAATAAACGTCAAACAAACTTAGCTCATGTTTCACTGTGATATATTTGTTTAAAATATAGGCTTGAACATCTGATTTAGCCTCTAAAGCATAAAAAATAGACCAAATATCAGTCACCCATATTAATGAAAAGATTAAATATATTAGAGACATGTTCTGATCTTTTTCAGGATTTACGTTTGCGGCAAAAAAGCTGATTATTATGGAACATCTTTACTGCTCTTATGCATGTTTTGAATTGATACGTTTGAAACTGTGTGCTCTAAGAAAGAAGCCAGGCATATCCACAACTCACTCTCACCTTGTGCAGCAGATGCCTGAGCAGCCAGGAAGGTCCAGAACTGCATTTGACAGTGAATATTGTATCATGTTCGGATGCCATGGAGTATGTGTGAGTATATGGGAATGTGCTATTTCATGACCCACATTAATAGAAAATAACTCTTCATTTCTACCGTAGTCCTAGATCTTTATTTGAAGAGGTAATTCACTATCACTTCAAATGCAAACAACCCTAAGAATATGGTAGATATTTAGAATGTTTAATATACAAACTAATTAAATCACAGCATATATACAGACATACTTTTCCTGGAATAACGCTGACAATATGGAACAAAATTTGCATATGTCTATTGTTGCTTCCTGCCTATTGAAAATAAAGCTTCAAATTGCAGAAAAAAAGAGTGTGGTGCATTTTCAGATATATTCTGGTTCTTATTTTTTTCCTTTGATCTCTTTCCAATTCAACTGAAAATTATATTGTGAAAATATTTTTACAAACCAAATTTACCTTTTCAGAAATACCTTTTTGTCTTTTTTGATACAGTTGACTATAAGAAAAAAGTTATGAAAATTCATCTTTGATGTTTGAGATCTATGGAAGACAAAAAAAAATCCGTAGGCAGCCCAACCATGAAGAAATGATATTATTAGAAGAAAAAGACAAACAAAAATGGACAAAACATCCCAAACATCACTGCAGATTCCACTAGGTGTATTTCTTCTGACCAATCTAATCCTTCTTATCTTCCTAAGTTACCCTAAAAATTCCTAAAATGTCAAGCTTTTATGATGTACTCACATGTATCTCACAAACATGCTAAAGATTAATCCTGACTAAACAACTAAAAATATTACACTAAGCAAAGTGATAAACAGCATATCTCCAGCTTCCTCAAGACCCCCTCTATAGAAGGGTAGTGTCTACCACTCTCTGTAACTGCTGCTCTGGGCTGTTTGGGGTTGAAGGAAGGACTGGCAGCCTTAATGCTGCTCAGCAGGCTGAGATTCCAACAGAAACTTTTGCAGTAAATGTGTGCATTTGTGTGGGCATTATAAAGCAGTGAATACCTGAACAGTAATACAGAAAAATAATGAACTCTTTCCAGATGAGGATGCTATAATATAGTATAAAAGAGAAAGAATGTCCACTACTGTGTCGAGTACCTTGCAACTTCTTCCCACCAGCCCTTTTTTGAGTTTAAACTGATTTGTCATATATCCAGCTTTGGCAGCAGGGAGATAGATGGCCTGCTAAAAGCCACTGGGCAGCAATGCCCATGTGCAAGGTCTCTGGAGGATGCTGAGGTGTTATCTTGAAAGAAAAGGAACAAAGCCCCCAAAGTTCCAAATCTAGAACATGTTGCAGCAAGTATGATCCTTGAGTACATGACGTACATTGCAGGGAGGCACAACACTTGGTTGCTTTACTCTACTATTTTGTGTCACAATTTAGAAAGAAAAACGAAGAAAGACTCCAGCATTATTTACGCAGCTCTGATGAAGATGGCCCCACAATTCCTGTGGGACTTGCATGAAGGAGAGATTTTGTTACATGGTGTCCCATGGTTACAACATTTTAGAAGTTTAGTTTGGAAGCCAAAAGGGAAAGGTAGGAAGAGAAAGAGCAGCTGTTCTGTTGGCAGAAGAACAAGTAAGACATGGTTTCCTATCATTTTGGTCCTTCTTCTTTGATTTCAAGTAATTTAATAAAGGACACGCACCATCTTTCACAGTGGTGGCATTTACTAACCAATATTTCCCTTGGGAAAAGAGATGTTTAAGTAAGTTGACTAATAATGTTAAACTGTGAAACTTCTCCAACAGAAGGGCATGAATTAGATGTCTCTCTTCTACCTGGTTGCCCATTTTTATTAATTCTGCAAGACCACAACTTATTTATCATTGTTTTTCTGTAACATGTGATTGATATTTGCTAGTTGTTTTAAAATAGAACAGACAGGACATAGCAGTGTTCATATTACTGAATTTTATTTTTCCTCATTAAATAAGGAATGGTGCTGAGACTTTTCGAGAAAATACTGACCTCTGTCATGAAAGATTTATTAAGTGCAGCGTCCTTCACCACCATAGCAGAGAATATTGGAAACAAGTACTCATAGAAATGTGTGCTATCAAGTATTGCAGCTATCCTCAACTCAAGTGGTCCTTAGATTATTATGAAATGCCATTAAGGAGGAATCACTAGATAGTTATGACAACATTTTGACGTTGTATCTTCATTTTTCTTTAGGTGACATTGCCTTTCTTCAACCAATGATTTACTGTCTCCTTAACACTTTCATTTCTTTCTTTTTTTTGTGAAGAAAAATGTGTCAACAAAGGGACAAAATTATCTCCTATTCTCCTCTCTGCTGGAGGCAATGTTGAGAGGATTGACTCCTACAGCTTTTTTCTTCACAGCATGCAAACTTCATCACAAGCAATGACACGCTTGTCCAAATGACCATGTCTGCTCTGTGATTGCCTTGCCAGTGTCAGCAAGGTCCAAAACCCTGTTGGCTCTCCATGTGGTGGCAACAAGTAATGCAGGGTCTGACCTGCTTACAGAAATTCACATTGTATCATTTTTTTCTTGCATTTGTAAGAAATTGGTATAATTTGCCTGCTTGTTGTTGTCATCACAGGAAGAAGCCATTCAAATCTCTTCAATGCAGTCACATGCTGAAGATATGAATCTTTGACTTCATAATTTTTAGCACCAACTAAGTCTCCCTTTCAGAAAGCAAGTCAGTTTTGAGGTATCTGTTGATTTTGTGTTTCATGGGTTTGCTTTATTTGATTATTAGAAGCCACCAGTAGAAACTTTGAAGCCTTAAGAGACAGAGAAAATGGACATGAAAAATCTTGTTCTTAAAGTAGTGCAGCAATTGGAAAGGAGCAGATGAGAATGAATATATAGATCAGGTAGACCAGTACCTCAGAGAAAGGTGGGATGGCTGAATGGCAGAGATTTAAAATTATTAGACATGGGCCAGAACTTTGTAATGAAGAAAAGTAAATTATGAGACATTTCTATGAGGAGCTTGTTGAGTGTTCTAGTGACATGAGGCTCCTACCCAAGCAAGGCTTAAAGGCTCTGCTCTGTGTACTGACAAATGTGACTTCAGAGAGGTGATAGAAAATTCTAGGTTGTGCAGGGTTTTTAGTGGCTCATGCCTGCCCTACTTTCAGGACACATTTAAACCCTTCTCTGCCTTTCATGTGAAGCTCTATTTTGATGCATATCAAGTGGATAAGAAATAATTTAATTATCTGCCAGTAGTGAGATAAGATATTGCCAACAACTTCTGCAATACTTTCAAGCTTGAGTGAGAATACTTTGGAAGGGATAGGAGGTTTGTGATAGAATTGCAGATTAAGATAATATTCACATTTCTGCATTTGAACTGTAGAGCAAAAACACTGAGACTGAATTATGGTGTTCCATAGAGTATTTTTCTGCTTCCAGTTTCAGCATAATTGAGCATATTATGAACTGTGGCTATTGCCTTATATTTCATGTGTAGCTTATTGATGTCCTATAAACTAAAAACCCCCATCTCTTTGCCATTGATGATATTCTTTGATGTAAAGAAACTGAACACATGATTTGATGAAAATATACGGTAATCTAGACAAAAATAATATAAATCATTAATGTATTATTTCTCTTTTTAGCAGTTTTTATATGATGCAAATTACACAACAGACTATTCGCTTATTAATGAGAGTACTTTGTGAGTGTAGTAATAGAATTAGTGATAAATCTAGAATTACCTTTAGATTTAAATAAAAATTCTTGTTAAGATTTAAAGTAAACTGAAACTGTTACTTCACTTACACAAACACTAATCTAGAAGGTAAAGATTTGAAAACTGCTCTGAAGTTACTAAATCAAATGACAGTTTTTTCTGCTTTAGGAAACCATGCATGACCTGTTACTGTCATTTACTTAATAGTATAGCAGTAATCTTCTGAGGTGGAAAGAGGGCAGTTGTGGCAATTGCTGAATATTTTTGATATTTAGGATGATGGAGAATAGTGAGTCTGGACTTCAGACCAGACCTAGAAGGAAGAAATTTGCTTTTTATTTTTGCCACAAAAGGCTTGTTAGGGGGTACTGCTTCAAAACAGTTTCTGAGGTGAGAAAGGATAGCTTTATTCTAGAACTGATTTCGGTGTTCAGACGAGGCACCAAATTTCTGGCTAGATGTTTCTCAACAGAATAATTCTCTATCCCTTTATTTCAAGATAACCTGCTTTGTTTTTGTGTGTTTTGTTTCTACTGCTGCTAATGCTAATCAATATGTTAACTGGTATTCAAGGGTTAGCCCTTCCACCTTCACATGATTTCAAAAGAATTATAGCTCACACAGGGTGGGAATTCAGGCCTTCAGTGGTACAATTTAAACTTACTTATTTGTCACTAATGCTAAAAGAGCCAGTCGTATGTTTTCATGGCTGCTGAATTCACATCACCTGCCTCATGCTGCAGCATTTGAGGTCGTGATATTTCATGGTCAGTGCAATCAGGCAACCAGTGAAGCTGATACCTAACATACCTACTGAAACAAAAAATAATCTGTATTGAGCTGAGTTCCTGATTCCAGCTGTCACTTTGATTGCAGAAATGTGCTGGCAGAAGCAAGAGCATAAGTCTGCACTGGTTTAAGATGAACATTAAAACAATGTCTTTTGTTCCAAAGCAGTTAAAGTAGCAAATAGTTTACTTACAGTTTTCACCCAGTGATATGAATTTCACATGTATCTGGATTGTGCATAAGAATCAAATATGAAATACCAAAATTCATTACCAGTTCCTGGATTTATGTGACACATTAAAAGCTACCAAAATTTTTTTAATGTATCCTGCCTCTGCAGAGCTTTTGGCACAACTTCTCCAAGACCAAAGAGGAAAGCCATGTGAATTTTGAACTCAAAGTATCATAATGGATAAACATAGCATTATCTTTTCTGGAGTTCTATTATTACTTTGAAAGAAATACAATATATTGGAAAGCATCCACAATAAATTGAAGGAAGTGAAGTGATGGACAACAGAATTGTTTTGATCACTCAGGATTGTTCTACTCATGCAGTTTATAAATCATCTCTCCAACTATCCAAGAGGTATATAACTTCGTGAAACTGAATGAAATTAGATAATCTATCTTAAAACAACTTGAGTTGTTAGCAAAAATAGAGTGAAAGAATGTGTACTTCAATAGCTAATGATATTGACAATTAGAGAGCTATACATTCAAATACAGGTTAGAACAGTTTTGCCTTTACTTTCCTTAATCCATAATCCAACATTTCCTTAATGTTGATAATGGCAACTGTAGCAGAAGGGGATAGCCATAAGTAGAAAAACAAGTAGAAAAGTAGATTATCAATCATTTTTAAGAGAATTAATTTATTGTTACTCTGTGCAGAGTTTTTCTGGACCTGTCTTTGCTCAGTAAGACTACATGTCATAGTTCTGTTACATTTCTGCAGTGAATTATTTTAAATGTGTAACCTTGCAGCTTGTCTATGATTAAAACAAAGCAAAATCAAGTATTTGCTTGTCATGATTGGTGCATTTGCCCAAAGCCTCAGCAGAATTAAAGATTATGGAATCCAAATTATATTTCCTACTGTTTACCATTGGTCTGATCATCACTACAAAGATTTATCAATGGCACTTGGCTTATTTTAGCACAATCTGTCTGCATGCATAAAGTTGTCTACATAATTCCCATTCATTTACCAGTGAATATAAACCTGTTCCT
>WBND01001786.1:38019-49680 GCA_013398595.1 Tychaedon coryphoeus
GTCCTACTCATTTTAAGTTATTTAGAAAAAAAAAAAGTGATTATGTGATTATTTTTCATTGAAAATAAACTTTATCCCTAAAAGTCTTCCCTTCAAAGCAGTCTTTCTGCAGCTTCTTTTAAAACAAAATGGATTCAAACATCCACCCTTTAATTCTTTGAATTAATTTGTTTCCCATGCTGAGAAAACGAGCTTCTAAACATACTGCCTCATGCCCAGTGGCCTCTAGGAGCTCCCTTCACTCCTGCACCCACCTTCAGTCTGGGGAGCCCTTCCCCATCCTCAGAAAGCTCAGACTCCTTCCTGCCCTCCAAAGATCCTGCCAGGCACATGAGGGGTGCCCAGCACAGCTCTGCAGGCAGCCTCAGTGCCTCTCTCCAAAGACAGCATGGACCTCTTTTTCCTTGTGCACTGTGCCTTAAATTCAAGTTGTTCTACTCTTCTGTGTTGCATTATGATTTTTCCCAAGTGTGATGTTGTTCTGAAGAATGGAATCAAATGCTTTCGTGAAAAGGGGATAGACTTTTTTCGCTAAATCAGCAAATTAAGGAATTCAAACATAACAGTGAGACACCTTTTTTTTCCCTTCAGGAATTCATAATGAATTCTCATCAACAAATCATAGAGCTATAAAGCATTCTAATTATTTTCCTTTGGTTTTCCATAACATTAAAAGCACTGTGCACGCAAATTCCATGTGGTTGCTCCACACAACAAAAAAAAAGTGAGAATGATGATTTGACTTGATTTTCCCTTCTCTCTGGAGGCTGCATGAAAGAGACAACATAAGCCTTTATGTTTAGGAGACACAAAACACCCTAAATTAGCAGATCAAGTGTACAAAAATAATAAAATTATTTAAATCAATCAGTAAGATACAGCATTCCTTCCTAAGTGGGCCTTAGATAATCCGAAAGAATAGAGACTAGAAAATAAAAGCAATCACCTGGCAATTTGTAGTCAGAACCCATGTACAGTTTTATGATGGAAAACATATTTTTTAATATTTTTTCTAAAAGTACAAAACTATCTTAATTTTTTTTACTAAGCCCTATAGCTATCTTTTCAGGAAATAAAAACACATTTTTAAATTTTTTTTTTGTAGCTTTCCTCTATTTACAAAATGAGTCTCAGTCTGTTATTTTTTCCCGTTCTGCAATTGGCTCTGAAAGTATTGTAAAAATTCAATTGCTTTATAAGAAATAAATTAACAAATGCAAGGATTGTCATGTAGTTTTTTACAATTTTCTTACTAAAATTATGCTAATGTTTGCATGGAGTCCAATATTTTTTAAATTCAAATGACCTTTCACCCCAGGACATTTTTAAGCGTACATTTACAATGTTTCTCTTTTTGCACAGACTTAGCATGAAAGATAGTAAGTGACTTAATTTGTTCACAATCCTCTTCAAAAACATAGTTCAGATATTAGAATTGTGTAATGCAGTTCTCAAAAATTTGAAAATTATCTACCTTTGTTTCTTTACACTTTCTCCTGTCATGCACTGAAAAATATCTCCTATTCATATTTTAATTCAATCACTGTTACTTCAAGATAGCCACTAATCAGATGTGCAATAAACATTAACCTATGCAACATTTTCCTCTGTACTCTACAGTTACTCAAATTATTCACATTGAATTTTTAAATTATTCAGCTTGTTCTTATATGCAGTAATTTGTTGAATCAATTTAGGTTTAATTTTCTATTACAGTCTCATAAATCTTCTATGTGCTGCTATGCCTTTGTGATATTGACTCTGCAAACAATTCAGGGGCTTCAGACATTTTTCAACATTCATCACATTAAACATGTTTAAAATCATCCCTTCAGATCCTTATTTCTGAGACCTGAAATATAGGCAATAACTTATTTAGGACACATAATACTTCTTTCATTTCAAATATTGATGCAAGTGATTTAGGCTCCTAGAAAAAGTTAGAGAAAATTAAACTCATTGTTCTCTGTATATTACGTGCCATGATTCTCTTGTTTCTCCACTCAATTTCCTCTCTCTTACTGGAAAAGCAGCAAGAAAGATATTTTGTGCAATCCTTCTATTTGCTGAATATAGTTCATCATTCATCTTGATAGATTACAGCAGTGAAGAGGAGAATATTTTGATCCTAAAGTACAAACTATTCCCTGATTCCTTTAATTTCAGGCAGTTTGCACTTCCCTGGAAAGTCCACGTATTTTTGCTTTGGTTGAATAATGCTGCTCTGTGCAAAGCTTTGTGAAGACAGATGTAGCATTCTTCTCAGGCTAACAGAGTCAAAAGAGCTCCAAATTTGTGGATTCTGACTGTTGAAAGCTGTATTCTGCTGGTGCTGAAAACACCTTTGCAACAGAAAGGTATTTCCATACATTCTTGCTACATGGACAGACAGCTATGGGAGTGCCCCAGTCTGAACACAGGACTGTGCATGTACAGGAAGAGACTTTAAACTACCGGAGCAGACTGTGCTGCCCAAATCATCTTCTCTGTGAGCACCATGGGCTGGGGAGTCAGTGGAATCCATCCCACAATTTACAACAGTGAATGCCTTCTTCTTCACCAAGCCTGAGCCCTGACTCATGTAAAGTGTGTAAAGTGTATAAGTGAGAAAACAAGAGTGCATTTATTCTGACCACACCTGAGTCTTCTTGGCTGCAGCTTCCTGAATATCTGAATTTCTAATTTCCTCCTTTTTTTAAGTTCTTACTTTTCTGCTACTGCTTCCTTTGAAGAGCATGGAATTTCAGCAATCTTAAAAAGTAGCTGTGTGTGAATTCTCAGGAAAAAAAATACGATCTTTTGCATAGTTGAACACTACTTCTGAGTTCACAGATATGCAAAAACTTAATCAGCAGTTTTGATGGCTCAAGGAAGACAAGACTTCTTCCTAATATTTTCTTGAGTTTGACTCCTGGATGAAGACAAGCACTGACTGAAGCCCATAAAGAATTCATAAGCATATTAAAAAGATAATTATAAGCTTTCTTTTTGGTTCTTCTCTTTCTAACTGAGAATTTAAGATTCTCCAAATGTCATGTAAACGGTAGGAAAGTGATCTCCATATACCGCACTTCCTTGAGTTATACATCCCAGATTTGTGTCTATGGAAACTCAAAAGACCTATCCACATGGAGATGGCAATGGGGGGTGGGAAGGGGGGGGTTTATGAACAGTTTGGTTTTATGTATTTATCTACATTTGTGAAAACTAGATATATTTAGATCAAACCACTAGTACACATCTAAGTGTTAGGAATTTTTCCAATCACTTTTTAAACTCACGAAGATTGTTGTTCTGCACGATACCATGTTGAAGTACTTTCACACTGTATGAAGGAGGACTTCCAAGTGCTCATTCTGTCTCCACAAAAACTGAGCATATATTCTGACCTTTAGTTTCCTTCCCTTTAACTGTGCAGTCCAACTTTCTTGTCTTATGACAGATTGCTTCCTTTAAGTGCTTGTGGTGCCAGAACTTCATTGGCTCTACGAACATCGATGCCTTGAGAGACCCTCAGTGTTCCGTGAGGTGTAGCTTGTCTTTACAAACTTGGGTTGACTTCTTCCTCAATGTCTTGACCACATCCATATGCCAACCAATTTTATTCTTCAAACTCTTAATTCCTTCTATTTTGTGCCTTTCAGTACACCATTACCCATCCTGTTTAAGTATATAGACTTTCCTATGAGACTCCTAAAAGGTTTTTTTTGTTGGGGAGAGAAGTGGCAAATGTTTGCTTTGTGCCACCATTATGGTTACTATTGTTTGTGTCACATAGAGTATTTTTTTCAATCCTCTCTTTAAAAATCTCATTTTCGTGCAAATTTGAGATGACATAAGACATGTTGCCTTTATAGATTCTTCAAAAATTACCAAGTGCCAGTGCCCTGCAATACTCCAGGGACTTTGTACACCAACATCATGAACAAATTCTTGCTCTCAGGATCAGCTGAGGTGCTGCTTCTCCAGTTGACACTCCCTAACTTCTCAAAGTATGAGCTTATGGTATCTGAAGATTTAGTCTCAGCTTGCTGATAAGACATCTGTTCAAGACTACCTGTGGGTAATTGCAATCTCCCATTACCACTGTGTTTCCTCGCCCTCTCAGCCTCTTTGCTGGCATTCAGGATGTCAATCACCTGCCAGGCTGATTGTCATGCTCTCATGCCCACACCGGGCAGGTTTACCAAGGACTCTGAGATGGATTGTAGCCGTGTCACCGGCTGCAGAGCTAGGACAGGCTCCACAGGGGCTGTCAGGCGGTGTTCTCGCAGAATTGCTCGCTGTTAGAAGTACCTTCTTTGAGAACAAACTTGTGGATGATTCAGATACCCCTTTAGGGTCCCCTTGGAAACTTATCTCCTAGATAAGAAATCCTTCCTTAAGATGATTCATGCTAGAGAAATGTTCTCCCACCTGTAGACCCCCGAGTTATGTTTTAGAGTTCTAATTGGTCCTTATCTCTTCTAAGTAATTGGTCATTTCTTTACCTAAAACCTGAAAGTAATTGGATAGCTTTCAACTTGTAACTTTATTGGTCACTTTTCAAGCCATTCCAACCCCATAAAACCCCTTTGATTTTCTATGTACTCGGATTTGCAGTCAGATCCCCTTCGTAGAACTAAAGTTGCCTGCAGAATTCCCAGATCTCTTTCTCTCGCTGGCTAAGAGATTGCGCCAAGCAAAATGCAATCACAAAAGAGCTGATAGCCTAAGCCTAGGACTTGCTTGCATTTAAGCACTTTGTAGCTGACTTCTGCCTTGAAGCACCCATGAAATCTGTTCTATTTGGGACCTTTTAACCGGCCTTGCTATGGCAGCCTGGGGCAGAACCCCAGCCCTGGCTACACAAAATGACCGGATAAAGAAGAGAGCATATAGCACAGAAAAGGAGTGACTTTTCCAGTCAGCCTGCCAAGTAGGGGCTGTGG
Source organism: Tychaedon coryphoeus (assembly GCA_013398595.1). Lineage (NCBI taxonomy): Eukaryota > Metazoa > Chordata > Aves > Passeriformes > Muscicapidae > Tychaedon > Tychaedon coryphoeus. Next base: position 42,951 of record WBND01001786.1, read on the forward strand.
TACTCTCCCTGCAGTGTTCCTATTGATCCTGTGCTCTTGAGATTGTTATTTTTAAAAGCACATCTGGTGGGTCTTCCTCTTGTGTTCTGGTTTTGTTTTAGTAGTTCCATACAACTTCTGCAAGACTAAATACATTTATGCAAATTTGTGTTACTCAGCTCGAGAACTAACCACACACTCAAAAATTCTTAAGTGCTTCATAATGACTGATTAGAGAAAATTGAAAGGGTGAAAATAAGGCTAAACTAAAAATACTGGTGACTGATGCAGAAGAAGAATGAAATAATCTCTGTTTAATATTATTATAATGATCTGGTGGGGGACAACTAAAATACAGCTAACCAGAAAGTTCGATGAAGGCTTAACCTTGTTCCCTATACCAACAATACTTTGAAGAGTGAACAAAGTTCATTAACAAAAGTATCTGATTAAAAGTATCCATCAAACACACAGTTTGCATTGCCAGGTTCAGATACAGATACAGATACAGACATAGATGTATAGACATGCATACAGATACAGATAGGTATCATAAAGAATAAGATCTACTAATTTAGTTTCATAAAAATAGACTTGCTATTACTAATTAGATGTCATAGCCATAGTTGGAATCCATGTGTACAAATGTATTCACATTTATACCTCAAATCAATTCTAAGGAGGGTAAACTAGTCAAGGAACTAAAAAACATTATTTATATCAGTATCCTGATTGGGAAACCTATACTTAGTTTCTGCCAGGAAAACACACATGGGCCTTGATTTTTCTAAATTTTATGGGAGAAGGTGCTCACTTTACAGCTACATTTTTAACTGGATACAAAAAATTGTTCCCTTAAGAAAGTCTTTATTTGGCTTTGATTGATTATACATGAATAATTTTAATTATAGAATTGTTTTTATTCCTTTTAAAGCATGATTTATATTGACATTATGTTGAGGTGTTTAGATATTTTTAATTTCATAAATTAAAACCAAAACATTTGGGCCTAAGATGGTTACTATAAAAAAATAACAACTTAAGGATAAAATGTAATTTAAAAATAAATTTTCATCCAAAATTTGGAACAAAACCATTGAACTGTATAATCTCTATTCAAAAGTTGTTGCCTTTAATCCAGTAAATAGCTCCAGAAAACTGAAAAAGTGGAAGCAAACAAAGTGAAACAAAATCCTAAAATAGAAACCAAAATATTTGTGATAAGACAATACATTGCCTTATCCTCTGTCTTTACAGGAAGAATGTATTTCTTATATTTTTTTCTGAATACAAAAAGGTGTTACATTTCAATACAAAGCAATCTGCTTTTCAGCTTTTATTTTTAATGTATTACGTTATTGAAACTTAGGACAGAAATAATTTAGTAGTCATGTGAAATCGCATACAGAATCAGGGAATATTCTGAGTTGGAAGGGACTGACAAGGATCACTGGGTGCTATTTTTAAGTAAATGGCCCTTAAGGGATTGACCCCACACTCCTAATGTTACCAGCACCAGGTCCTGAAAACTTGGATTCAACTATTTACTATTTCTTTGCAAAAAGTAAAATCATACAAACCATTATTTTGCAGTTGAGATTATAATCACCACTGCTGTATTTCTGAATTACAAGTATATTTCAAGAAAATAAAGCACTTATTCTTCAGCTTGTCCACCTAACTACTCATTCTGTAATCAAATTTTAAAGTAATGTTGTAGATAACAGGTGGTACTCAGGGTCTATTGGTTAGGAAATGGCAACACAATCAAATGTTTAATGTATTAACAGTGATTATGTACAGCTAAGGGTTCTGTATAGCTGAAACTTCTCAAGAGTCAGATACCAAAGGGACATTGCACAGTGAAGAATTAAGCTGAAATAATGAAAATACCAACAAGTCCTCTGGGCACTAAAAGAAAAAGGCAAATAGAAACAAGTGCTTCTTTGATGTATTTTGTAGACAAACTAATGAAATGTACATGGCTGTATGTGGGATCAGATGACATTCGTATGGGTGGCATATTGTTAATGTAAGTGAAGTTTAAAATTTAAATCAGTACTTGTCTTCCTTTATAGTTTGTAACTTCTGATTCAGGAGAAAAAAGTAAATACAAAATATACCGGAGGATCAGTGGCACAAAATTTGCATCAGGATCTTGAACATGTTCAAGAACATTTAAAAGCATATTCCAGTGTATGTCCTACAGAGGAGTCCTGTGAGAATATCTATAAATAAATATAATTTAAACATTTTTAAATCCATCCATCAGGTAGATGTAATTAAGCATCAAATAGAGAGGCTAAGGAAAATGTAGGGCGGACTTTAAAATGAGAGGAAGGACAGGATAAATTGCTCTCATTGCTCATGGCATAGTAAACAGATACAGCTTAAAACAGCTGTGCTTTACTTCTGCGCAGTTACACAACAACCGCTGTAAACCAGTGTGCATGAAGTGAATGTTGTGGGTTAACACCACACCTTAGCTACATAAAGATTTTTAATGGGTCTCTAGCTCAGAAATAAAATAGCTAGCTAAGGGCAAAGTGCCCAAGAAGCACACAGTCAATAATGGTGTGCAGTCCTACTTCACTGAGAAATTCAAGGCATACTGCATATATAGTTACTTAATCAATGCAGGGAAAGAGCAACCATCTCAGAAAAGTCACCCGAGATCAAATAATCCCTGGTATTTTCACATTACTGTGAAATGGAAGGGGAAATTGCAGAGGCTTTTACCCTACTCTCCCATGCTGAAGAAATTTCAGAGGGGGTTTCCTCAGACTAGCACTCGACTGACTGCCCCACAGCTATTGCATTGCCCAGCTGCCATCCTGGGCTGCTGTTTCTTACCTTGAAGAAACGTGTGCTGCACAGGAACTGTGAACCAGAGCATGTGGGGATGAACAGGACACACAATTCCTAAGTGCACATCTGACTCAAACCAAAATGCTCAAGCAGGGGCATCCACTGTGACTGAACTGCAGAGGGAATGTGCAGGACTGGACTCATGAGGGGCCCAGCTCTCAATTTTCCCAGGCTCTTCTGAAAACTGCCACATCTCCAAATGTCTCCACTTAACCAGAGGCTGTGCCATGTGCAGCACTTCCCTTCATAGTCATTCCATGGAAAAACATCTCTTTAGTCACAAATCTGAGTAATTCCTGGTACTTGAAACGCATCCAGCTGTTACCTCTGATCCATATGCCTAGCATTGCTGATTATTGCAGACACTGGTGGCCGCCACACTGAGTGTCTGCACAAATACAACGCCCATTAAAAAATCTTTGGTTTACTCTATTCACTTTCTTCTACAAGTTGCTAGCCACTGCGTGTTGAATAGAAGTCAGGACATGTTTACCCTGGGGTAGGGTGACCTAACTCACTGACTGGAATGAAAAGCACATCCAAGGTGAATTTGATTCTGACAAATGCAATCATAAACTGTTTTGATGGGATCTGATCATCTTACAAGTGGAAAAGTTCAGTGGACTGTTTCCAGCAGTAATCTTTGAATTTTTCACAGACTAGGATGAAATATATTGAGAATATCTGCAACACCAACAGATAACCTACCCTTCTTTTAAAGAGTTGGATGGAGCTGTCAGCCAATACATAAGTCATCTAAAAAGACAGCAAGAGGTTTTACTGAAATGAGCAACAAAGGCAATGAAAAAGAAGAGCAAGAAATGACAACTCTTCATCATTACTCTGTGTCTTTTCAATTGTTGACCAAAGTGACATTTTCAGAATGAGACAGGAGTCAGTAACACATCTGAGTTACCCCACATTTCTGACCTTGTCATTATTCTGTTTAAGAGTTCACTTTTGAAATTATGAGAAATCTTTGATCTGTTTCTAGCAGAGGAGACAAAACATTTGCTTTGCTCCCCACAATTGTAGTGGTAAAAGCAGAACCTAGCAAGGGAAGAAGCAGGGAAAAGGGAGTTGAATCATTCTAGTCATAATTTAAACCAACAATCAGGAAATTTTGCTGTAATGAACCTTATTATCTTGTTTTCCATTAATAGTTTTTACTTCCACAAAGGAAAGTTATTTCTCATTAGCTGGTAAACCCATTTTACAGTTTGTTTATGGATAATATAGAATTTACCTCAAGTACTTTTCCTACTGGAAAGACCTGTAATACATAGTTATATAGCTATATATAAGCAATTATAGAACTCAACACAGATTTTTAATTGTTCTTGGTTTTTTTCTACAAAATCATTCTCTATTTTCCTGATGAAGAGTATTTACCTCTTCTTTGTTTCTGTCTTTCTGCAGAAATTGTATTAATACAGAAAATGAAAAATGAAAAAAAATGAAAAAAAGCAATATTCAAATCTATTTTTATGTAGAACTGATGTAATGAGAACAAAATACTGCATAGAGTTAGTGAGCTGAAAAAATTCATATCCTCAAAGTGTTTGAAAACAAGCAAATCCAATATTTTCATATTTCCATCATGTAGGTGAGGAAAGTTGAAAGAGAAAGTGTATCTGTTTTTTAAGTCCGGTTAAGTTTTGTAATTGTGGAACTATCCTTTGGGTGAACTATATGAATAAATTGAAATTTAAAAAATTATTTCCTGAACATCCTCAAAGCATGCTAATGCTAAGCAGAAGAATGTGGGCTCCTATACACAATACCTGTCTCTTAGTTTAAATAGAGTGGAAAGGATTTTTAACTTGAGTCTTGTTTGACTTCGTCTCTAATTTCAGAAAGAGCATTCTGTCTCACCCTTCCCTTTTACACCACTCTATGTCAAGCCCTATAAACAGATTTAAGTGTATTGAAAAGCATTTACACCACAGATGTCGCTTTTTCCATTCCCATAAATTCCGAAAATTTAGAGATGATCTTATTGACGTTACATAAAATGATGGCCGGTGTGTCATCCAGAATGTTAAACGGTAAAGCAGAATATGTTCTCCATCATGCCCTTTTGGTATAATGTTGTGTACCTACCTGAAAGCCCGCAAGATCACCATCACAATGCTGCAGGATGATTTCCTGTTCCCATATGTTTTTACTTTAATAGGAACTGTAGACCACCTGGTTTAATTAGTTAATTTTAGAGACAACCAGGGAATATATAGCTGCAGCTATAGTATACTGAAAGCTATGAATTATGAATGAACTGTGTATTTTAAGGCCATAATAAATGAAGTGGCAAATAAAATTATTCAGGGAGTTGACCAGTGGCCTAGATTCCAAACTATACAATCATATTTCCTCAAGTTACAGCTTTGTAAAGTGTTTCTGCAGTTGATTCAAAGAAATTTATTATTTTAAAATCCATAGTGATTTGACTACTTTGCTACAATATTAATTTAGTGTGTTGTCATAGAGTCCAAAGATCAGAAGAAAAGTTCAGTAGCCAGTCTCCATGGCCAGCTTCCAAACTACTGCAGTAACTCTCTTAATCATGGAAACAGCTGACTTATACCAGTTTTCCATTGCAAGGTCAGTTCTATTTTCATCTGACAGAAATTGAAAGCAGACCTGGTCATCTGCAAATATCTTCTTGAGCCACTCTTTTTCTGAAGAGTAAAAAGATACGTTCTAAGGCTTTAGTTTGACAATGAGAAAGTAATCAGGAAAAGTCAATATAGTTTCACCAAGGGAAAATCATGCTTGATCAGCCTGACTGCTCTCTACAATGAAAGGATTGGCTAAGGGGATGAGAATAAAGTGCTGGCTGTGAAAAGCCTGAAGTGAATAAGGTTTTGATTCCGCTTTCCACAGAATTCTGATTTGGAATTTGAGATAAACAGGACAAACAGACTGTTAGATGGACTGAAAAGCAATTGGACAACCAGAACCAAAGGCAAGTAATCAGTAGCTTGACACCTGGCTGGAATAGCTACTTAGCCAGGAGTCAGTACTGACACAGCGCTTCTTCAACCGCTTCATCACTGAACTGGGTGACAAGACAAACCCCATCAGCAACAAATCTGGGAACAATACTAAACAAGAGGGAGTGGTGGCACATGCAACATTAGAGCTTCAATCCAGAAGGACCTTGGGAAATTAAAACATTGGACCAATGGGGATTGATTCCACCACAAGGGCGAGAATTGTACCTGGGACAGAATAATCCCTTCCATCAACCAAAACTGGAACCAACTGACTGACTATCCATGCTGGGAAGGACCTGGATGCTGCAGCAGGGTATGAGCCAACTGTGTGCCTCAATCACAAAGGCAGAAAAAGTAGCCACACCCTGAAAAGCCTGATTTAGAAGATGAATTTATCTTCTTCCATATAGAGGCTGTGTCTAGAGTACAGCATGCAGTTTTGGGCTTGATGTTCCAGCTGAATATTGAGGAACTAGAAGGAATCCATGGGGATTATCAAGACAGCTGATGATATGTGACATAGGAGGAGCAGTTTAGAGAAATGGGATTGGTTAGTCTGACAAAGAGGAGGTTGACTGGTAATTTAATACCTTCCTATTACTACCTGAACAGGTGTTTCAAAGTGACAGAACAAAATTCCTCTCCATAGAAACAGAAGGAAAAACATGGGGTAGCAGCCATGTCTTTCAAGCTGAAAGTTGGGTTTGGACATAAAGAACAGCATTTTCAGGAGAACTTGAGGGGGTTATTGGCATCCAGAGGGACTGTGGAAAGTCCATCCTCAAATTAAAACTTAGCTGAAAATAGTCAGAGCTGGTCCAGTTTTTACATTGCAATAGTCCTCCCTAAAGCAGCAGAAGTTCCTTCCAAACAACTCTTCTGTGACT
>WBND01001789.1:0-34352 GCA_013398595.1 Tychaedon coryphoeus
CTTGGGGCGGGCCGGCACCTCCTGCTCCGATTGTTCCCCAGGCTGCTCAGCCTCACAAAGGCCGTTTGAAGAGAAGGCTGGGCTACAATGGAGCCTGAGGTGAATGCGAGGCCGGGGCCCCCGGCGCGGGGAAGGCAGGGCCAGGCCGGGCCCAAGCTGCACCCCTTGCCTGGACGCTGGGCCCGGCCCCGGGAGCTGGGGAGCCTGACCCCCGGGGCGCCTCGTGTGTCCTGTGCCTGGCTGTTGTTTTTACAGCGTCTTGGTAATGGATCGCACAGATCGGTCACCGAGGGCCGCTGGAGTCCGCCATTCGGGTGGAGATCCTGGCCGCGTCAAGGGGGAGCAGCAGCTGGCCGCCAGGCTGGCCGTGCACCCCGGGACACAGCCTGCGGACCCTGCCCGAGCCGGGGAGGAGTGGGCATGGCGGTGTGAGATTCTGTGTGTGTGTGTGTGTCCCAGCCATGACGTGGGAAGAACAGGCGGTGGGTAAGGTTGGATGCTCTGGAGGATTGCATTTGAGGTGGTCACCGGCTCCTGTGCAGAGCAGCTGCAGGCAGGTGGTTCCCTGCACCCAGCGTTGCCATTTGAGAGGCTGTGGGTGCTTGCAGCGGCCCGCAGCGATAGCCTGCCCACGTCCTTATATCCCAGCCACGGGAGTGCAGGGGCCACCAGCCAAATCAGCAGCTGTGCTGAGCACCTCCCTTGTCTTAGCGATGGGCAATCCACACTTTTATTCCAATTATTAATCTGTTCTCACTGCCACACAAACGTCAGGGCTGTCACACTCATCAGCAGCTGACTGACAGGTCCACTGCAGCATTTGATGTGCAGCTCAAGAATGGGTGCTTGTCCTGATGCATGTTTTGGCAGATCTGTCAGGTCTCTATTAATTTTATAATTGTTACTTCAGGGTTCAAAATGACTTATTTTTTTTGGATTGTATTGAGATAGTTGAAACTTCATTAAGACAGCTGTAAAAGTGTAACTAAGGCTAGCCCGGTATGGGCTAGCAGAAAGAAGATCTTTATTAACCAACAGATATGTTACTGTTCACAGTACATGCTGAATATGCCATGTTTTGCCCAAATCTGAAGCCAAAGAGCAAATGAGAAAATCTGCACTTCCAGTGTTTCCTCGTGCCATGTTTCTTCTAGCACAGAGATAAGAAAACTGTGGTTTGCTCTTGCAGCTGGCGACCAAAGCCAGTTTGCCTGAGAGCAGAGGTGACAGGAGGGAGGGGATGGGTTTTGGAAGCCAGTGCCCTGGATCCGTAAGTGTCCATTGACGGGGGCCGCGTATTGCTGCACAAGCAGGGCTTGGCATGGGGTGATTGAATCCGTAGCAAATTTTCTCATCCAGGTTTACAAACCATTGGAACAGGGCTTAAAACTGGAATTTCTAAGCAGCTCCAGCACTGTATGAACGGGGGCTCTGTTATAATAAGAAACTAGCGGGCAACTGCTCCTTGTGCTGTTGTGCAGCTCTCTGCATGGGGCTGCCCTCACAGCAGGACCATGTGTCTGTGCAGGCTATAATGAGACAGAGCTCTGGCTGGTTTTGTTTATGAGTGAAGGGCAGAGCTTTAAAAAAAAGTCCACTTGCTGGCTGTGAGTAAAGCTACGTGGTTTGACCAGAGAAGGAGATTAAGGTATAAATTCACCCTGCTTTTTTTTTTTGTTTTAAGTTTTAATTAAAAGAGGAAGGTCTGACCTTTCTGTGCCAAGACAGCCTTTCAAATTAATTTAAAACGCATTAGTGAGTTCTGCTGAGGTCTACAAGTAGGTGACTCTTCTGTCACCACTGCTGCTCATTCCTTTCCCAAGAAGCAAGAAAACTGAACTCTGCCATCTGATACAGTTTTGAAACCTCGAATTGAACAGGACATTTATTGGGCAAGGAAAAAAAAAGTCTTGTTAAAACAAGAAGATAAACAGTAATTTGTAATGTATGTGGGAGCAGTGTGAAGGACTGGAGGAATAGGAAGGCAGCAGCTCAAGCTGGGTTTCCACAGTGGTCACTCTGAAGTTACTCTAAAGAAGTGGAAGACCAGTAGTGCAATTCTGGCCTTGATTTACATCTCATTTTTAAACAGCAAATCTAGCTGAAGGGAATAAAGCAATTTCCATGCCATGGGAGTAGCTCCCAGATCTCTCTTTCTTCTCTGCAGCTGAGTAAAGAGTCATTTTACAAAGACCTTTTCCCTAATAAATAGCAAAGCAATCTCATAAAGAAAGTAATGTGCTTTTTAGGCTCAGTAACCATATTGAATTAAATGTTATGCACAGTGTAATTACATTTGCCTGTCAGTTGTATTAATGTGAATTTCCTTGATTAATTTTTCAAGTTAGTTGATATTAAGTAGTTAGGAAGTTTAACATCCCCCTAGACCTCCTCCGTCAGCCTGGCTCAGCTAGTGGAGGGAGGGCAAAGCTTAGCACAATCAGTGTTCAGTGTTATTTTAATTAAATCGGCCTCTTTAATAAGCACCCAGAATCTTCATCTTTCCAGTCATCTGTAGTCATCTTATACAGTTGGGTACAGTGAGACTCCCTGAGCTGTGAGGAGCAGTCCTGTCAGGTGTGTGGTGCAGCCCTTGAAAGCAGCGTGAATGCCTAACTCCACGATGATGGTAGAGGGGTTTGTAAAATGGTGAGCTGCAACTTTGGCCATGTTGCTTGTGCCATGTTCAGAGTGGCACTGTGAGTGTGCAAGTTCAGTCATTTCCTTGAAATTTTTGGAGTATGTGATTGGCAAGGATGTGGAGTAGCAATTTAAGAGCAGGGGTGAATAACAGAAGCATTATCGAGACAAGATAGTGCACTGCTTTACACAGACATCCCAGCTGATTTATCCCAGTTATCATCGTGAATGTCAGCTCTCTGCCTTTCCCAAAAGCTTTCAGTGCTGCAGAAGCTCTGTTTACTTCTTGAGGCTTAGCATTTGGGTCTCAGCCACATGGAGAGTATTCATCACTTAGACATACCTGACTAGCTGGTTACCATACCCAGTGATCTCACAACATGCAGCACAAACTCTTGAAACCAGTGGATGTTGATACATAAGTCTGACCTTCTCTGAATTAATAAAATGTTTGAAGCTATTTTAGAGAGGAAACTGGAGTCATTTGCACAGTGGGGGTCCGTGCATTACAGCTGTGCTGCTTTTTGCTTGGTGTATGCAAACTTTATATTAGGTTTCAGTTACTTATTCATCTCTTGAACGTGTGTTAAGTCAGGGAGCTTGGGGAGTCCGGGTTTAAGTGTGAAGCAGGAATGAACTGAAACAAGCCCACATACATGGGGACCCTTCTTGTGTAAATTGGTCTGGATTATAGTGATCCAAATAAACAATCATTTGGAAGCGTACATTCTGCAGCACTCTTATTACACAGCTCTTGGGAGATGAAAAAAGTCTGTTTAGTGTCTAGTTGGAAGAAATGGGAGCCAGGCTGTAGAAAAAAGTTTCAAGGCTGGTAGTCTGTTTCATGTTATAAGGCTTGCCATATTTGATACACCAAATTTCTTAAATATTGGTGCCCTACACAACTGATTAGCAGTTAACATTTGTAAAGCCATGGGATGCATTGTACTTTAGTTTCAGTGCACATAGCTTTTGCTCCTTAATCCCATTCTGTAAGTATTTCAAAGCAGTTTGGGAAAGCATACAAAGCCAAGTACACACGATCAACTAAGAAGAGATTTGGAAACAACTGAAAGCACTGTATAGGAAGATCTAACATACACAAGGTTATTGCTTTAGGAGAATTTTTATTTACTGTTGGCCTACTGTTCCCCTATGGAGCATATACTGTAGCAAACCATATGCTGCAGGCAGAGTTTAAAGTACCCTGCCAAGCTGCAGGACACTATGGACAGGAACGGATTCTCTTCTTGCTTTTTTTGCCTTCTTTCCCCAGTCTTCCAAGTAGTTGGCATATTTGTCAGTTTTTAGCTTATTCTTATTTAAAAGAAAATGAAAAAAAAGAACAAGAACAACCTCCCCCCCCTTCCCCCCCAGCTAACAGTAATTGGAAGATAAAAGATTACCCTCAGCCTTCTCTGAGCTTTTAGAGCTAGTGAGAGGAATACACTGCATGTCATTTTCAGGTCCTGCAATAGCTGGACTGAGTCCTTGCTGTGTCATACATGGTTTGTTGGGAGCAAGTGTTTATTTTTCTATGTGACCGTGCCTTATAAAATAAGAGAAAGTGAGATCCTCGCTCAGTTAAATAATAGTGTGAAAGTTACTTGCTTGTCAGTTCAGTGGAGCCATGTTTGTACCTGGAGTTAAAGATTGCAGAAAATGAAGTGGGTAGGGAAGCTCAAATCATTGCACTTGGTTGTTGCAAGCCTCAGGCTACGAGAAATAAAAATGACCAGACTCCAAATTTCTTATATGATTTGCTGACAACCTGTAGGGAATGAGCCTGTACACCTTTTCTTTCCACAGAAGTAATTTCTTCTGTAGAATGTGAGTATTCATAAATGTTGCATGAGTATTATGAGAACAAATTAACTTATTATTGCCTGAACATGGACCAAACTTGTATTTTCTTGATTCGGTCATGTTTGTACCTAATAGTGTGAGCGAAAGGTTTAGTAACCACAGTGTTGAGTGTCATGCTAAGGAAGAGCATGGGCTTAACCATTGATACACAGAAAGCCTGGATAATCAGGGGAGCAGTTGCATACTTAAAGCTATAGCAGATTTATCTTCACGTTATGAAATAGCCTGCATCTCTTCTGTTCTTTAGAATAACTTCTGTCTTTTTGCTATAGGGCAAAAAAGAAATTGGCCCTGTTCCATTTTGAAGGGGAAGAAACAGTTTTGTGGGGAAATCCACTTGCTCTAGGGCTCTAATGGGTTGGAAATATTTTGAAATACTTGTGATTTAGATCATAATGAGTTATGCTAATGATTCAAGTTAAAACTTCTTTTAACACTTTAAGGAGGTAGGCATATTCATGTGTGTTGCTGGTAGTGGTAAGTCATGTTTGGCATTCATCACAGATAGTTTTGGTGTGCCCAGAGCACCTAAATGTTCTTCAGTGAATGGTAGAGAACAGGCTGGGATTGCTGCAAGCAACTGAAACCTCTGGCAGTCTCAGCTAGCAGACAGAAATGGCACAGGGACATAGCAAAGTGCTTTGTAAGACCTCTTGGTGTTCTGGAGAGGTTATCTGGATGGCACTTGATAACCTTCTGCAGATCAGACTCAGACCATACCTCTTGTGTTCTCTTCATATAAATAAAGGCTGCTTAAGCGGGCCCACTGCTCAGGAAAACCTGAGTTATTCAGGCAGTAATGTGCCTTAGGAAAAGAGCTGCAGCAGTTTCTTGGGGAAAGTCTGATTCATCATTTGTCTGCATGCCTGGACAAGAAAAGGGTCATATTTCTGCTAGACACTAAAGCAAGGGGGGGAGGGTGTTTTTGACTTGATTTATCAACTAGGAGAGATGAATTGGAACCCTCAGGGGAGGGAAAACTTCACAGAAACTGAAATATTTTTACATTGCAGATGATTGTGGCCTCCAGACTTTTTCTTGTATGGCATTTATGCAAGCACACATTCCAAAACAAAATTAAACAAACAGTCCCTTGAAGACTCCTAATTAGCCACTTTGCTCAATACTCAATTAGAATAACCATGTAGGTAAAATATGACTGCAGTGCAGAGAATTTCATTTGAAGTAGCAGTCCATAAGTAATGTTTAGGAACAAGTAATAGAGTTCATCAATGAATGCGTTTTGCTTGGAGCAAATTCAGCGCTGCAGACGATTGGCAGTAGGGCAGGGTGAGATGCTATAAACCTGATGGAGTCTTGTAATTTAAAACAGAGGCCTAGAGTTCAGAAGATTAGGAAAGATCATGCCTCTGCCAGAAACCTTAATGTGACCTCAGGCAAGTCACTTTACCTTTCTGTGCCTTATCTGAATAAATATCTCTGTTTCCTATCTGTAAAATAAAGATAATGCTTCATACATGTCCTGAAATGCGAGTGTTAATAAAATAAACAGAAACGATCAGATAGGAAGTTCTCCAGAAAAACAAATGCTGAGTTGTATACATTTGTACAGCCCTCATTTGCAAGTGTTTTTTTCTTAGGCCACTTGCAAATACATAATCTATTGGGACTTACTTGGCTTACCTTCCTTGTGAGGAGGGTAGGTCTGAACAAGATATATGGATTCAAACCCTCTGAATACTTGAGGGACAGAGAGCAGCTGGTTTCTCTAGCCAGACGTAGGTCTAAATTGGAATTTTGGATATAGTTGTTAGCTGCACAGTGACTAAAACTTTGCTTTGGAGCCTGATACCAGAGCTCAGATAGGAAGTGAGATTTTGTTGCTAGACTTTGTTTCTACCAAAGCACGTTAACTAAAAAAGCATTAAACAAATTCCACTACTTAGAAATTACTATCTCTGCATGTGTCTATTAGTTTCAATTCCTCAAAAGGGCACAACTCTCACAACTAGTAAATTATACTTACTGTTGATGTCATTTAAACTGTGCTTGTAGATAGTTTTAGCTGACTCATATGCTTTTCATAGTACAGACAGAATTACCTAGAAGTTGTAAGACTGTAGGCTTTTCTTCTCCTCACATCTCCAGCCCCTCTTAGTCATGTTAAGGTGTCTGCTCTATAGTTGCTCACACTTTGCTAATTGTTCATGAAAGTGAAGACCTTACTGAGGGATGCCTCCTCAGAAAGGCATTTTGTCAGGTGACAATCATGCTTTTGAAATGTGAGGTAAAATGCAAAATTCAAGGAGAGATCAGAGAAATGCCTGAATATTTCTGGAAAAAAGCAGACAACATTTAATGATAGGTGTTAAAGTCATGGCTTTAGTTTTTAGCATTGTTATTAAAGTATTAATGCCATAGTATAAAAAGAACTATCATTTAAAGAAGTGCTTTGCCTAAAGAACAAAAAAAATCATGTATTGATTTATTAAAAAAAAGTTTTTCAAACCTTTTTTTAAAACCCTGGGGAAATTTTATATCTGTCTCAGGTGGTACCTTTGTTTATCTAGGCACAACATCTTTTAGCTGTATTCCCAGGCAAGTGTGAATTACACGATTCTGAGAAGACCAAGATCTTGAAAATAAATTGCAGTCCAGCTTGTGACTTGGTAATACATTTCTGTATGTGAACTGATCAGCTGAAATCAAAGGTTGCAGAAGTGGCTGCAGAGCTGAAGCTGGAGAGACTGGAGATGTGGGGAGGACTGTGAGGGTGGCCACAGCAGCACAGGCTGCATGAAGGAACACTTTCAGCTTTGTGTGTTGTTCACAGAGTAGGAACATTTGATAGTTCATGAAATCCTTCACTTAAATTCAAAAGCAGTGTTATGGTTCATGGAAGAGCACTTTGGGAATTTCTAAAATATTTTGCTTTTCCAAAGTTGTATGCCACGGGATCTGGGAAAATGAGTCACTTTGTAGTTTCCTGGGAGTCAGACAACCAAAAATTGAAAAAAGGCAGTAATGAAGTATGTGAAAATGTAGCCCATTATCCATTCTTTATGATAGACAGGAAAGGAGAGGTCACAATTAGTAACAGTTTGAAGTAAAACTGTTTAAATATTTTGTACTTTTCCTACCTTTATTTGTAAAATTCACATCAGGTGTTCTACCTGCAGGGACCTTCAAACAGGTCATTAAAAACAACAGCAGTTATGAATCAATTTATTCTTAATTTTGATGTTAAATGGCATTTGTGTAATTTTCTAAAAGGGTTGAAGTTTTTTGTAAAACTTATTTAAATTATTTTTATTTTTATTTTCCAAAAGAAGTCAGGTCATATATCTTTACATATCTTCCTGATTAAATCTCTCCATACTAGAGACAATTACCATTTCCAACCTTTCCTTGTCTTTTGAAAATACCAATCGGTAATTTTAACAACATAGATAAGGAATTCCATTATAACTGGGAAGCCAATTATCTGTCAAGACATTATTGCAATATTATTAGAAAACTGGATACTTAAGCAGCAGGTAATTTTTTTTTTTGTATTTCCTGCATAACTATCATGCACTCTGTTTTGATTAGATCCTAATGATACTGAGAACATTTTAAACAAATACTCTCAGTCCATGCAAATGAAAAACATTTTACTTCTTCAGTTGCTCTTGTACAGCAGTGGTAATTAATACGTCTTGTAATATTCAAACTATAGCTGATTAAATCACAGTGCACCAAAGAGGGCTTTATAAATAATCTTCCCATGAACCCTGCTGAGAGATCTGGGAGAAAAAAAGAGATGTGATAAATGGCATTGTTGTGCCTGAAGCTGTCTATCAACAGTGATGTTGTACCTATAGATTTCCTTGCCCATAATCCTGCTCCTGCCCTGGCCCACCCATGGTGAATGAGACCAACTTTATTTGCCATTGTTTTTATGAATACAGTAGGCTTTGCAGTGCTGGGCCCAGCAGACTGGCCAATTCCTCTCCAACAGCAACTCCCTCAGTTGCTTTACCGTGCACTTGACCAGTGGTTTGTCTTGGTAGTGGATACCCCTCCAAAAGAGGAGTCCCAACATCCAAGCATGTGCAGCCATTTCTCCCTAGAATGACTCTCACTGGTTGGTGATGGGCTTGGACTCTGCTAAAAATGTGTTTCACATTAGTCAGCATAATGGATGTGCCAAGGAGTATCTGCTTGGAAGAAGCTACCTTGGTGAGTTATCCCTCGAGGACAATTGCCAAGCTTACATGCAAGTAGCCTTTGGGATTAAAAGACCTTAAATGCACTACTTAATTAATAATATTGCCAGTCCCTTACCTCAGTGATGTAATATGTGCAAGTCAGAAAAAGAAGTTTATTTTGGTTTTGAATTGAGCATTTTCTAACTTTAGCAGCACCCTTTCTAAAGGCTGAGATTAAGGCCTCCTCATTAAGGAGAGGATACATTTTTAGAGGAGCGCTGCCAACTCAACAACAGCAGGAAAAAAAAAAAAAAAGAACCCCTGTGTTATTTTATATTAGCTCTTTTTTTCTCCATTCCCTTTACAGAAGTTCATTGTAACTATGTGGATTTAGAGGAAAAAAATCTCTGTTTTCCAGATGCTTTATTTCAACTTTGTTAGGCAGCTTCACTCTTTCCCTTGTGTCATCAGCTTCCCCTTGTTGTTTGCATGGCTCTTTCCTATAGTGAGCTACAGGAAGCAGGTTTGTAAAAATAGGAAAATGTGCTGTTAGAACAGAATAAAAAAGAAGTAGGGTAGCTAATGGGCATGGGACACTAATCAGGCTATAGGGTTTCCAGTGTCTGTACTTGGTGTGAGAACCACCCTCCATTGCTCTCAATATTGGTTCATGACTGGATGGTAGGCAGGCAGTAGTCTTGAACACTGTCATATCCAAAACTTCATTTTCCCTGTTTGGGCATGTCAGCAGCCTTTGAAGATTTATTAATAACAGATTATACTCTTTTAAAGGGGTGTTTTCAAGTTCCTGCCTTAGAAGAGGGAGTGGCCCATTTACCTCTGCAACCACCCATATCTAACTGTCTAAACCAAATCACTTCAAACTCCTTTTATAACATAACTGCCAGAAACTGGCAGAAAATCCCTTCTGGGTGGAAGGTTGTTCACAAGAGCATCCACCATGCTCCTTGGGATGGCTCTGTGGGTCTGTGTCAGGCTGCATGTGAGCTGTAGCACGCAGCCAGGGGGACCCCTGGACCTGCCTGCTCAGTGCTTGCTGCAGACCTGAAGCTCAGCCGTGTGAAAAAGCTTTTGGGTTGGAGATGTTGGGAGGCAGTGCCCTGGTGTTTGGCACTGCTGGACTTCTTTCTTTACCTGCTTGTCTAGAGCACCAGAATGAGCTCCTTGTCCTCGTGCATTTTTTTCCCCTTTGAAAACTGAAAGGCATTTGGTAAGGGCAAAGTGTTACAGTAAGTCAATATAAGTTGCACCAGAAGGCCTCCCAGACAAAGAAAGGAAGAGATTTGATTCAATTTAGCAGATTCAGTTTAGATGTGGTTTGGTAATTTGTTCTTTGAGTTAACCATGTAGGATCAGTACTTCTGAACTCTTCTGTTTTATAAAAAACAGACCAAAAAGGAGAAACAAAGTGAGAACAAGAGGTGCTTTAATACTTCTGAAGTACTACAGAAGTACCAGTGAATCAGCCTCCATTTAGCTGTTCCTGAGCTGTACCTTCCCAGTGCCGGTGTTAACATTTGCCACAGAGCGTACAAATCTTGGATCTTTCTATGGGAAAATACTTGGGGCCTCAGACACTGACAATTTTTTAATTATAGCCCGTGGCAATCTCAGCTTTACGGAAGGAATTTCATGGGGAACGGCATTTCTGTCCATCAGTGTACTTCATTTACATTTTTAAAATATTTTGATTGTGGTTAAATAACTGGTAATCGAGTGCAGGTGGTAGATTTTGAGTATGATCTTCATTACTTTTGGCAGGAAAAGAGAAAGCTATCTTCATGAATAAATACTTATTCTTTCCAGAACTTAAATGCCGAGATTCCTTCTTTGTGGGAAAGAGAGTTTCTTTTCTCAGCCCGTGGTTCAGATCTATGACTTGCCCTTTTTGGGACACACATACTAAATACATTTTAATCTCGCAATATGCCCAGGTGTTCATTTTCTTCTTTTTTTTCTTTCAGCTCCAGAGCTGTAAGTAATTCTGGACTCATTCCATCCACCTGGTTGAGTGCTTTTTTCTATTCTTGATTTCTATTTTTCTCCTTTTCCCCCATCTCCCTCGTGTTTCATTTCCTCAGCTTCTCTGCCAGAGCAGCTTTTTATTTCAATCACCTCCGGGAATGGAGTGGACATAATGAATTGGGTATTTTGTACGGGCTCCATGAAGGAATCAGGTGTGGCAAGAAGGGTTATTAGGCAGCGCTGAAGTGAAGCTCTGAGCCCGTGCCAGCCTAGGGCAGCTGCCTAGTAGTGCCATCCAGCCACGGGGTGGGAATCTCTGACTTTCTGCAGTTGCTTCTGGTCCGTGGGGCAAACACAGGCTTGTCACACAACTCCCTGCAGTGTGGTTGGGGAATATTTGTGGGACAAGAAATCGAATTGCAACAGAGATCTGTGCTCTTCCATCCTTGTTAATCAAGATTGCTGATGAAACATTTATTTGTCAGGGTTGGATGTTTAGCTAAATTTAGGAATAAATTTTTTGCAGTGTGAAGATGAACATCAAGGATCTTGGCACAGGGTAATGGCAGTGAAATGCAGATGCAATGAATGTCTCTTGTCAAGCTGTTATCCTCCCCATGATCTAAGGAGGTGCTGGATGGGAATGATTAATTTCTGTTTGCTTGTTTGTTTCTTCTGTCCCAGCTTATTGCTACCTGTATTGCAGTTCCTTCCTCAGCTTCAGGCATGGAGCAGGATTCCCTAAGAATTCTAAACAATGATACAGATTTGCAATAAATTATCTAGTTTCTGGCACTGGGACAAGAAAAAGTCTTGCCCTGATCTCATTTGTCTAAGCCGCTGCTGTAAAATTCCATGAAGTTAATCCTTGTTCCAGTCTTGGTCATTGATGTTTTTTCACTTGATACGCAACTTAAATGCATTTTGTTGCAACTGGAGGTATTTTGTCCATTTACCATTGGTCAAAGTAATCTTCAACTGTTCAGTTTTTTGGTTTTTTTAACATTTTTTTCAGCTTAACTTTTTATGCTTTTATTTCGTAACCCTCTTTTATTTTTTGCTTTGTACAACTAATTCTATTATCCTTCAGTCATTGGTAAAATTTCTTAAATCTCTTATGACTTTTGCTGCCCTATTCAGGGTTTGGACTGTTTTAAATTTATCTGCTGCTGTATCTGTGTTAATGCATTGTCTGTGCCTGGACACAGGAATGTGACTGAGGTCTCACAAAGGCTGAGTAAATAGAGCAATTATCTCCCATTTCTTATGTGTGCCACTTCTCTTCCTAAAACTCAAGATTCTGGGTTTTTTTTTAGCAGCATAACTTCGTTGACTCATGTTTGTGTTATGAATTGCCATGACCCTCAGATTCTCATTTCTGGTTCTGGTATTTGTGCATCAGTGTTTCCTTCCAAAGTGTATTATTTAGCTTGTTAATTAGCTCTTCTGAGTGTACTAAGTTCTTTGGATTTGAGAGTAGTTCATATTTTCCCATGTAGAGAGGTTTTTTACTCTTTATCTCTGCTCTTTCTTCTGTTGCTATGTGAAAGACAACAAATACAGATAACAAAAAAACCTGCCAGATATTCAGAATAAACAGAGATGCTTAGAATATAGTAAATAAACAGGGTAAAAAAAAAAGAAAAATATTTTTCTTTCTTAGCTGTGGTAATTTTAACTGCATTTTTATGAACAGTAGGGGAAATAGATATCTAACATGCAATTTTAATGAAATGAAGGGTAAATTGAGAGAGCAAGTTCTAATAAATAAATAAATAAATAAAGCAAGTAAAAAATATGCCACAACAAAATGGAATGAACTATTAGATATATTGCTTAGTATTTCTAGGGATGATGTAATGATTTAGCCAGCTAGAAATGGCCGTAGCAGCTTTTGTAAATATGATGGATAGTGGAATAATTAATGGTTTACTTTTACTTTCCAATTCAAATATGTTTGCACATGAATTACTGTTTGTCCTGGGTATATTAAAACATCATCTTACTGGATAAATAGATCAATGCATTCAATGTTAATCATGTCTTCAGATTTATTTTAGTGAGAGTCATGAAGCAGAAGTCTTCTGAATATATGCATTTCTCAGTAATTTTGACTTTTAATTCAGCCAGGAAACGGGGATTTAAAGTAGGTTGCTAATACCATTTTGCTGGAGAGGGAAAAAATGGGATAGAATGAGCTTGTTCCAGTAAAAATGTTTTGAAATTCACCAAATGGACAGTGAGCCCTCAGTTTGCACTGATACCACACTGTCAATGTTATTGGCCAATATAAACTCTTCAAATGTCCTGTCCTGTAAATAAAGACCTTTTACTGAGGAAATTTTAGGGAAGAATAGCTCAGACTTTCATGCCTAATTAAATGCTTCACTTTTATTCTAAATTTGTAATAAGAACATTTGTGCTGCTTGTCACTGCTGCTCTCAGACCACTGAACTCTCCTCTCAAAGTACAAATTTCACATGGCTGCCTCACAGGCAAGGTGGAGCACTTGTGTTTTGGGTGTGTTCAGCTTGCTGAGTCCCACTAGGAAGGATCCCCCTTTTCAGAGCAGAATGCACCTGGTCCCTTCTCCTGCCAGAGCAGGAGACCTTGAGTTTGGCCTGTTCCTTACCTCTGTCTTGATTCCTTTATCTCTGTCTTCTGAGGCAGTGGGATAAGCCCAAGGGTCAGGAATGTGTAAGGGGATATACAGCGACACACAACTGTTGGTGGATGGTGGAGTCCTTCATGGGCTTTGCTGGAGGTGGTCTGTGGTACAAAAAGTGGGACCATCTGGCCTCAGAGAGGGGATGGGGCAGGAGCCAGCTGTTGGGTACCTTAGTTCCTGTTATCTCCAACCAATCTTTTCCCTTTCCATGCTGGTAGTGGAGGCTACTGAATGAATCTTGGTTTTGACCCATGGCTACTACTGCCACTCACCCTTTCGTTAGCCTTTGTCCTTTCCTTTTGCACCAAGGAAGCAATTTATGAGTACTCGGGGTGCAACAGCAAGCACTGGGAAGAGAGGTCATCCAAAGTTTGGAGGGTTGCTAATTAGATTTTTTTCTTCATTAGTTAGTCGAAGCTAATTAGTGTCTGTCTTTGCAGAGATACTGGTGCAAACACAAGAAGAGAGCAGTTAAGTCGGGAACTTTAAAGCACTCTTGTGTTACTAACAGTGACAAAAGACATTAACCCCATGTCCTCCTCTCCTTTCCAGTTTTCGGACTTCCGTGGGTAAGATTTACCTGTTGCCAGACAATGCTGTTGAAATTCTGTGAAGTCAAATAATGTGTCTACATCACCAGCCAAGCCAGATGGGATAACAATTCCTTCTGTTTACATCTTGGAGTCAACTTTGCATCTGAGGGAAGAAGTCTGAGGCTCACTGGGGGCTCACTTTGAACATGTCCCCTCTCCCCCTGCCCTTTTGCCTCCTGGGCTGACCCAGCTGTAAAAGTGTCAGCCTGGCTGGCAATCCCCAACCAGCCAGACATGATGCATAGTTCCTCTGGCTCTTTGTTGTGTTCTGGTGGCTGCCAGGCTCTGGGAAGCATTTTGCTGGACTGCTGGTGCAGAAGAGAGGCGTTGCACTCCCACTGCCAGAGCCCCCATGCTTATTTTGGGTGGATGTGGACAGAAGAGCGATTGCTTTCCTGACACTCCTGTTCCATAGAACAGGGCTCTGGCATAGTTTATCATTGTAAAAGGAAATGAGGATTTATAGCATTACCTGTTAACATTACCAGGGAAAAAGATTGCTGGATTTTAAAACTACCTTGTTGGGATATTTTTCTGTTTTTAATTATAAAGTAGGATGCAAATAGTCCAAAGTCACTTTGGCTGCTGTTGTGAACTGCAACGCATGGGAAAAGCTCCCTATGATAGCTAAAGTGATGAAAGCAGCATGTAGAAAATGCTTGATAACTGCTAAGTGAGGAGGAGAAGGGGAAGAGGGCAAAGAATTGAGCTTGTTCACAGCCTGGAGGTCTTACGACACCGCAGACGGCCTCTGTGTTTGATTGCCTGGGCCCTTGGGAGAGTGCAGCTCAGCATGGTTGGCATCAGTCTAGTCTGTCGTGCCACTGCTGCCTTGTGGGAAATGTGTGCACTTGGAGTCCAGCTGTGGTTTTTAGTTCACTGGTAAGGATCCCGGCATCCTTCATGGGGGCAATTGTAAATATTTCCATCCCCACACCGATTAACCTCCAGGGACTCAAGGAGAGACATGCTATCCAAAGCATAAAATAACTCTGTGCTGTTCTGTGAACCAGCAGTACTGTGTGATCTGATGTGCTAAATATTTGGGCCAGAGACTCCCAGTTCAGGATCCTTGTGCAGATGTGTGTTACCACACATCTGCTGCGAACACTGTGTGACTTGACTGAAATCTCCAAAAATGATCTTCGTTTGCCTTAGTGAAGCTGGACCAGAGTCACATGTGTCTGACCCCTTTGCTGAGCACACAAATACAACAACCCTCCCTTGTCTTCCAGGATTAATTATTGATCACAAAAAGCTTTTTTCTAACAGAGAGAGCATTATATAATTATTGTTACTTATATATACTTCTTTCCTTCTTCTTACTCTTGGCTTGTGGACTGTTGTCACAGAGGTTGTCAGGAGGGTAGCTGTCTACAGCTGTCAGCCAGGAGAGATCATTTTAATTACTTTTTTTGCATTTCACATTCAAGTCACAGTTTTAGCTGTGCTGAAGTTAGCTTCTCAGAACTTGAAGATAACTTCTGCTGAGTCTAGTGGGGACCTGCATCCCTTTTCTTTGGAAGGCCTTCTTTCTTTCCCTCCCCACTAACGTTACTAAGGAGCAGATACTATCTTTTTTTATATGCTTGATGCAAAAATTAGCCTTGATTCAACACCTGATATTCCTAAAACTTTCAATTTTACTCTTCAATGCCTGGCATTTATGGTATTGGAATTGTATCTATCTCTGTAAGGCTTTTTTCTTGGCAACATCCAGTTTTTAATGAGTGGAAAGTTTAGGAACATTAGCCTAAACATCAGGCAGTCAGGAATATCAGCCTTTCAAGCCCTCTGCTTCTCCGATTTAATATGCGTGACAGTCTCTTAGAAACTTCCTTCAGGTTATTTAATTAATTCAATGGTGTAGTTTTATGTTGGACATTTACTGACTGGGAGTAGGATTGGACTGGATCTCAAGTGTTTGCCATGCTGTGCCATGGTGTGCCATGCTTAAAATGTATCATATATGGGAGCTGATATGTCAAATGTGACAGAGTCCAGGCATCAGGAGAAAAGGTGGTGGTGGAAAACAGAGGCTCAGCCATTTCCACATGGTGCCTGGCTCTGTGCTGGCAGTGCTGCTGTGTCCTGTCTGCCAACAGCCACACCACTGGTATATGGCTCGGTGCCCTTGGCACTGGAGTTTCCCCATTAGTGTTTTGCCTGCTTATTGGGCTTATTAGAAGGGCAGGTGCTAATCTCTGAGTCCAGTGTTAAGTCTGGAGTGGTGTTCCTTTTGAAGTCAGCACTGTTTCCTCTAAATTTGCATATATACAACTAAGACCCAGATCTGGTATAAGGTGACAGGAGCTTTTTTTGCCCTTTCTTGTTGCTGAAGTGCTGCTGCTTAGAGAACATGTTAGGTTTCACTGATACCTAAATCAACACAGATGTTTCTCTGAACAGAAGTTTCCACTATGGGCTGAAGCTAACGTAGTTTAAGTCAAATATCTCTGAATCATTTTGAGATTTTCTGTTTACAAGGGATTTCTCTAAAATCATAAGAAATCCCCAGTCATCTCTCCAAGAGGCTTTAATATAGTCACTTTGTAATATGCTGCCAAGCTTCCTCAACCTTCCTCCTACCCCACTGCTTCCTAGATCTTAAAAGAAGGTTGAGAGCTCCTGATATCCATTGAAATAGTTACTGGTGTAATTTTAAAGTAAGGGCTTTTCTTTACATGTGTGCTTTGCCTCTGTTCCAATGAACTCCCAATGCCTCTCTGTCCCAATGAACCAATGAACTCTGAGTGCTCAGTCTGTCATGCTGGGTGGTGAGGTCTGATGGAGAGGCTGCTCTGCCCTGGCTGGCCTGGATTCTTCCTGGCCCTGTGCTTAGTAAAGCTATTGCTAATAGCTGGTTAAATGGATAAGATCACTTGGGCAGTCTAATCCCAATAGCCTTATCTTACTGAGAGCAGTTTGCAATTATAACGAAACACGTTCCAATGTAAATGCATAAGCTTGTTACATGTTAAACCACTCAGATGTATTGCCTTAAGTGGGAGTCCTCATGGGGTTGGGATAGACAAAGCAACTGCATCCCTTGCCCTACTCCCTGAACAACCCCCATGGGTAGGGCAGGCATTTAACCTGGAGAAGAAGCCAACAGCTTCAAAGATGATGTGCCCTGATCATTGTATGGACCCTGCCAGGAAGGATGGCCAGCTTCCTTCTCTTCATGCCAGTTTGGACATTTTCTGTACCAAAGCAGCACTGCCGTCACCCCAAGGAAGGAGCTGCAGTGGTGGGGAAGGATGGCCTGATGGGTGTCCTGAGAGCAAACATGGAGCCTCAGAACACCACTCACTGTTACAAACAGAGCTCTTGCACCTGCAGGGACTGCTGCAGGCTCTGCATCCCCCTCCACCATCAGCATCACTTGACTGCCCAGGATGGTTCACAGCTTGGACAAAATGGAAAATTACTCCCTTTGGCTGTGTAAGTCTAGACAGGAGCCGAAGCATTTTAGGCATGTTCTGTATTGTTTTGGTTTGTTGGTGGTTTTGGTTTTTTTTACTGAGGAGTGTAAGATGAGGCTGCATTCTTTGGTATAAAATTAGTGTTGGATTGCTCTGGCTAAGCAGAGCAGGATGTGAATTCCTGCCTACGGTTAACTGTGAGAGCCTGGGAGTCACTTTGTAAGGCTTGTGGTTTCATGCTCCTGCAGCCCCATGGGCCTTTCCATTTTTTAGATTGTGGGGTTTAGGTGTTTGTTCTTTCCATAGAAGTTCTGTGTGTTCCAGAGTTATGCTCTGTTTTGGGTTTTTTTACCCTTTTTTTTGGTCTTTGATGATTACATATCAAACTGTAATACAGAAGACTTTAAAGCACTTCACATCCAACCTTTCTGAAAAGTAGACACTTCTGGGGTGGGATACCATAACCTAATGGGGCAGAAAAAAGGGCACTGTAGTCCAAAACCGAGGACCCTCAAATAAATGACAGTGGTCACCATCCCAGTATGGAAGGATGTCATGCTCTTAAATATTTCTTTAGCCGAGACTTCTAGAGTATATTGTCAAGCTTCAAAATAGACTAGAGGATAAACTGTTGGGAGGGAAGGTCATTACCAAAATATCTAGAGAATCCAATATTATCAACTGCAAACTACTGGTTTATAATTCTCAAGCTAAAGAGGAATCTGTGGGAGGTCCCTGGCAGTGGCTTGGGCTCTGTGGCCCGAGGACAATGGCACCTGTAGGCTTTCACCATCAGTTTGAATACAGGCATCAGACAGCAGCTCCCAAGTGCTCTCTCAGCAGATGTAATGAAGGGGAACAGAAGCCAAGCTGGAGGGAAGCAGGACCAGCAGCATCAGTTATAAGACACAAAATTTAGCTTCTGAAATTTCCTGTTTTCCTCCTCTCCTGCTTCTGTCCCCTCACCATGGTCATGGGTGCATAAGTGGCCTTTGTACTTATTATCCCTCTTAATCTTTCCAGTGCAGATCTCCTTCCGTGCTAAAAGTGCCTTGCCTTCTTATTTGAAAAGCAAATAAGGACAAAATAATGGAGAGCCTTTTTTTAAATTATGAAAAGAAAGAAGCCGGGGCTTGTGTGTTTATGAAAGAAATCACAATGCAGCCTGCCTTGTGCTGTTTATACAATCTGGGTTTAGATCTAAACACTACCCAAGAAGTGTCAGTGACCATAAATGGGGAGGGCTAATGCACAACTGGTTTTATGGGTAGGTTAAAGCAGAGATCACTGGAGCGAGACTCATAATCCTCGAAGAATTGAATGACTAGCAGCTGCTTAAGGCGTTATTCCTATTCATAATGCCTGTGCAAGTGCACTTGAAGCTGGTTACTCTTTTTGGAGACACGAGGCAGAAAATGCATAAACAACTGAGCCAGGGAGAAAAACCTACTCTGTTGGTCTAAGTTCAAATCTGATCGCTGTAAAACCAAGCAAGTTTAATTCATGTCAGGCACCTGCCCTTTGCATAAAGCCTAGAGTTGGGGCCCAGCCCCACTCAGTACCTGTCTTCTCAGAGGCAGGGTCAAATTCATAGGAGAAATTAACACCCAGTCTTCTGGAGACTGAATGCACTTTTTTCTGAACGCTTGACAGTCTTAAGTACTTTAATCATCACCAGGTAGGAAGAGCTGTGCTCCAGAGGCACAGAGTCCCTGCAGAGCCAGCTTCAAGCACAGGTCAGGCTGCTGGGGCGGCAGAGTGTGCCACAGGTGGGACCCCGGCTTGGGACGCACCCCTTCCCATGGAAATCTGGGATGGGGAGCAGCCCTTAGGGGAAGGTCCTGCCTGCCTGGAGAGGACATTAGCACAGGAATTGTGTAGAGTTGTCCTGGGTTACACAGAACGTCTCTGCCTGCTAGTGCTGTTGCAGCATTCCTGCTGTTCTCTCTGACACTGCAGAAGGTCGATGCTTTCTTCTAAAGTGTCGTCTTTTCAATTGTGTGGGTTTTTTTGAGACAGTTAAACGTGGAGAGGAGAAAAGCGTATTTATGTGAACCCTGCGTTAAAAATAAAGGGGAATGGAATATTTAAAGACTCATAAAAAGCATTGCAGAGTTTGAAATTGCAGTGGTTCTGTCAGTGTGGAAATTCAGGGGTTTGTGCATGTATGTAGGTAATTTTTGTATGGATTTGTGCATGTCTTTCTTGTGCAGTGTTGGTAGTGTTCACATTGAAGGGAACATCCTATAAATTGCTTTAATCAATCTGTTTCTTTCCCTGTAATAATAAAATCTTTGCATTAGCTTTCCTTCCATATGTCTGCATTTCTAACAGAGAAGCTGTGCTGAACACAATTTAGCCAAATTAAAAAGTAAGTTTTGCTTAAGAATGAGGAAGTGATGGAAGACTCAACTCTTTTCTTGCTGGGGGTGATGTAAATCATATACTGGAGTTGATTACATTATAGCAGTGCAAGGAAACTGTAATGAGATGTGAATCAGGCTCAGAAAGTCCCATGCAGAGATGCCAAATGGTAGCACGGGATCATCAGAAAATCCCACAGAGCAACTTGTAAGTTAATTATTAGGGACATTTTCTTTTCTGGAGCAAAGTCTGTTGTTTATTGAAGCAGGTTATGAACCTGCGCAAATCCTGCTATGATTATTTGGCCAAGATCACACCACACCGTGAAAAAAATGTGTTTTCTTTCTCCCGTTTGTTAGTCTTATGTGATATCCTATTTTATGCCTTGTGTTTCCCTTGTGTTTTCCGTCTGGCAGCTTCCACTCTCTGTATCTTTTCAAATAAGGATGAGGGTGGAAAAGGAAGGTTTTTCCCTGGAGATATGAAGGGCTAGCAGGAAGAGTCCTTTCTGCTAGCAAGTAGTTTAGCCCGTAAGCACCTTCACTGAACACCTTCAGTGTATGTAGCATATTTGAGCTGCTGCACATGGGAAAAGGCTCACTTGGCTCACATCTTTATGTCAGTTCCTACCAGGAGGACCAGAGGAGACTGATACCATCTTATCTGGCTTCAGCAGTAGCTTCTACCATCAGCCAGGGAGGATTTCCCATTGAAGAACGGAGGGATGTTTCAGTTGAACCTCATTGATGCTATTTCTAATTTTGAACTAATTAATAAGCAAAATTATACCCCAGAGAGACATTCTGGTATGTTCTTTATGATTTCACACTTCCTCATGAGTAAGAAATCATTGTGGTTAAAATTGATAGGAGGAAACTCTTGCAAGGACTGCAGGATGCTCATGCGGTGGAGGTTGTAGGTGTCCTTCAGCTTATGTATGAGTAATGCTAGAAGAGTGGGAAGGACAAAGAGAAGATCATTAAAGGCCAGTGCTATCCCAAAATGAAACAGAAAAATTTGGAGGAGTGTCAGACATGACTTCTGTATGCAAGAACTTCCTTCAGGGCTTCCTACAGGAGACTGGGCATTCGTAGATTGGTGAGTGCAGGAAGAATCACTTTCACCAGAATAAACACATGTTGCTCTGAGGATGGAAGCTCTGATTGCAAGAACATTTCCATGGAAATCTTTTGGAACAGGGAAGTAAAAAGTTTCCATAGGGGAATAGTGAACAAGTCCAAGATTTTTCACCAGCCAAGGTATCTGGAGAGCCAAGGAAGTGGGGATCTACACCCTGGAGGGAAAGGAGTACCATGGTGCTGAAACTCAGACTTAAAGTATGGAGAAAAACTGATGGGGAAGGTAATGCCTTGGTGTAGACCAAACCCCTCAAAAGGGGTGAAGCAGAGTTGCACATGCAATACTTCTGGCATGAGCTGCTTTCTGGTATGCACTGAAATATTGCTCTGCCCCGTTTCTTCCTTTTCAATGTCAAAGAATGCATGCTTTTTCCTCCCCACAGCTTCTCTGGGGAATGGGAGGTTTGGGAGTTTTCTTCTTGGCGTGATAACTAACATCCTTTGCGGTCCAGAAGGAACCTCCCTGGACCGTGTGAGCAGCTCTGCACATCCAGCCAGATGCAATACTGCACATCAGCTTCTGACCCAAGGGAAAGCAGAGTGAGGAGTCAAGTTCTTGGGAATAAGGAGCAGAAAGCTGAGTCACCAGACAAGCCTACCCCCCAGCTTTGCTCCTTTTGCTAAAAAGTGAGGACAAAGCTGTTGCAAGCACAATAATTGTACTCCCTGTGTCTCTACTGTTGAAATCAGGCAGGAGAAGAGCTGTGAATTAATCGTGTGTTAGGGAAGGATGGGTAAAGTGGGCTTTTACAGGCAGGAGGTGAGAGCAGCCCTGCCCCAGCACATGCAGCCTCCCTGGGCAAGCCCTGTCTGAGCATTAGGGAGGATCTGGGTGGGACCCAGGGGCTGGGACAGGAGCTGGGCTGTTACATGGCTTGTCTGGTGCCATGTTTGCTGCTTGTGCTATAAAGTAGTAAAGCCTTTCAGAAAAATGAGACTGGAGGGAAGGGAAGAGGAGCAATTATTAAAAGTATCACGAATAGCTAAAAAAAAAATCATGAAGCTTTGCTCCAAAGAAAATCTCTGTATCATGTGAATGGGGTCACCAAGGAAAGCATTCTCAGGGCTTGGATAAACTAATGCCTGCATTGTGCTGGGTGCAGTGTCCTTGGGGCTGTCTCTGGGAGAGACGAACATTTTTCAGAGGGGGTAAGAAGTTTGGTCTCTGACACGCTGAATGTTTTTCAAGTAAAAAAAGTCACACAATTCCCATGAACTTGTAAACTAGCCTTTCATAGTTTTGGCATTACCTCTTTAAAAGCAATCTTAGCCATCTCTGGCTGTGGATACTGTAGTCATCACAGAGTGACTTCAGAAGTGTGAGTCAGATCATGACACCAGCTTCCTGCTTGCTGAGTAATCAGTCTGAGTTTTGGTATGTGCTGCTTTGCTAGCGCTCCCAGCCCATTCCCACTTTGCCACGTGTTCTATCCGGGTTTTTTAATTTGTGTTTTTCTTGTGTTTGTATATGGGTTGATTTGTTGAGCAGTTGAGCCAAGCACACCCAAAGCATGTTGCATCCCAGGGTGGATTTTATTAATTTTTCTTTTGGGATTATTACTAGTGTTGGTGAGAGCCCTGCAGGGGAGGGGGCTGAGAAGCCTCTGCTTTGTGCTTTGGTGCCAGGATATCTGCTTTCTCAGGCTTTACATGAGCAGGCAGCGCTGAGAACCAAGTATGGGTCAGACTCCCTGAATCAGGGAGGTTTAGGGAGATGCTGTTTGAATTGACTCTCCGCCAGTTAAACACAATACATCATGGATCTGGGCTGAGGCTGATGTTTTAATGGTTTGATTAGTTTAGGAAGAATACTTCCATTGTGTGTCTTCGATTATGTTAAGTACTGTGTGAAGTTGTTATATCAGGATGAGCTTGGATTGCCTTTCTGTATACAGTACAGTCTGCGCTGTCTATCCAGGATCCTACCAGTAAGCTGCTGAAATCCTCTTAAGTAAGAAGCAGTTAAATTAATAAAGCTGTTAATCACATGGGTGAAGGGGGTAAAAAAAATAGAGAGGAGGAGAAAAACCTTATGTAGGAATGCCGAATTTTAGTTTGAAGGTTTCCACATGGGATGGTCTTGCAGTGCTGGGTAGAACAGTTCTTGTGTTAGAGAGCTGGTTTTTCATATGGTGATTTTTATGCAGCCTTTTTCTTAGCTATTCTCTGTATCAGAGTTTGCTCCTAATCAAATGTAACACTTAGATTGCACTGTGCTTCTTAAATGTTAATCCCAACAGAACCTCTTTATACTCAGTAAAACCCTGTTGTTATTATTATCCTCTGCACACAGGCAAGAATTGCAGGCAGGGAAGTGAATTGCTAAAGCCCTTCTGCAGAGTTGCCATGAGTTCCGGTTCAGGACTGACAACCTGTATTCAGACCATGGGACTTTGCTTTCACTCTAAATACAGTTTTAGGACAATGGAAAAGGTATTTTAGGTGTATTTACATATGACACAATTGACTTAGGTGTTACTGAAGTCAATAGGATTTAGGTGGCTTGCCATATACTCCAGTACTTTGAAAATTTTGCATTGTATCCATTACTCATTAGAGTTGCATGAAAGAAAAGGCTCTGAAATGGAGTGTGATAAGCAATTTTTAAAATAAATTATTAAATTTAAAAAAAAAGAGAATTTACTTTTTCTGTATTATTAGATATATGCAGCTGTAATTAGTGCAAACAGTGACCTGGGTTTGATTGCTCTTCTTTTACCAAACGTGGCTGTAGCACAGAGTGCAGCTGTGGTAGACATGAATGTATGTGTCTCTGATTGTTCACATGTTGAAATAAACAGGGTCCTTGTCAGACAGTTTGATGCCAATGTGGTTTTAGTCTTTGCTGCCTTTTTTCACAGAGGAAGTGATTGCTATGGCTCAGCCTTTTAGTACAGGATACCCTGCCTCAAATGCATGTTTTGACTGAGATCACAGAATCAGAATGGTTTGGGTTGGAATGGACCTTTAAAGGTCATCTAGTTCCAGCCCTGCAAATGAGCAGAGACATCTTCAACTAGATCAGGTTGCTCGGAGCCCTATCCAGCCTGACCCTGAACACTTCCATGAGCTTCTTCATGTCCTGGTATGGAAAGTTCTTGTAGGTCAGATGTCCAACATGACATGCTGGTCAAAGAAAGCAGTTACGTTTAAGGAAAAAAAAAATCTGAATTAAAAAAAATGCACCTTTATGGAACGTTGGGAGCTGCAAGCAGAGCAGCAATGCTAACCCGTGTGTGGGGGGCAGATCCATACAGAGATGTGAGTGGAATGTGTCACCAGGAAACCTACAGGCACTCTTAAGCCATAATCTGCCAGTGTTTTTGCGTTTTTCTTTGAAGTCAGGGGAACTTTGTTCCTCTAACATGACCTTTGTATCCTTCTTTGGATCTTATTGTATGGAGTGGGGGCCAGCATGTCATTAACAAAGGGGCAGAAAAGCAGAGCTGTCTGGGCTTTTTTTGTTGTTTTAAGACCTTTTCTGTTACAAGCAGGCATTCCAGCGCTTTGCCTGGACAGCCAGGGAGGGAGAGGAGGCAGCAGTGCTGGCACACCACTGCTGCCCCCCAGCAGCTGTGCCCAGCCTCAGCCACGCTGCCCACCACGGGCGTGCCTGGCTCTGCCGCGTTGCCCCTGCCTAGTCCTGTGCCACCAAACTGCTCCTAGCTGCTGTAGCTGAACATCCAGAGCCACTCATCCGGCTTGATGGGCTTCAGCTTTTGTCCTGTGAGTGGCTAGCAAAGGCACCTGATACCAGTAGCTGATGTTTTTTGGCAGGAAGGGCAGGGTATTTGGCCTCATCTCCACTGAATCCCAGCTCTTGGCCTTCTTTCAGAGAGAGGCATTCAGAGCAGATCCAGTTGACTGAGAAAATCTCTTTTTCAGATGATGAGCTGTGTCAGAGGGATAAGGCTTTCGAGGAATGGCACTCCCAAGCCTAACTTTAGCACTTTGGCTCGAACTGCTGTACTGCATATGAGATGCAGCAGGATTAGAAAGGTCAGTCAACAGAAGCACTTCCCTGGCAAACTCAGGGCTTGACAGTGACCCAGAGCTGCTGCCAGCTGTTGCCTACTGGATGGCTCCAGGCCATTCAGAGCTATCTTTCTCCATTGCCACCAGTGGGGCTGGCAAATCTGATGGCAGCCTCTCAATGCTGCACAGCCAGCCATGGCCAGACACCACATGTGCTGTGACAGACAAGAGCTCCATCAACATTAAGACCATGAAGCCATATGATAGAGGTGCTGGATCTGACAAATGTGTTCTGCCATCCCTTGGGCGCTGCTGACCAGTGCAGTCCCCCTGCAGAGGTGCTGGGATGAGCAGCCCTGCCCTATGCTCCTCAGAATCCTCCTCCAGACCTTGCATTTCCTAGCAGGAGAGCACTAAGAGCATCTCATCTCCCTCTGATACTTGTCTTGCATTGTGTCCAAACCAAAAGTACTCCATACAACTCACCCACAGACCAAAAGACCTGTGTTGTCTCCTGCAGCTGAAGCCAGCCAAAAAGCCTTGGAGCGCCCTTAGAGTACTCTGAGTTGAGAGAGATACTTTTGCATCTCGGGAAGAGCAAGTGATGTTGACCTCAGACCCAGGCAGAAGCAATATCTTTAATCTCATGTTGTACTGGATTCTTAATCTCCCTTACATTGCTGTATCTCATTTGCACATATTTTCCTGTGTACCCAGAGATAGGGGCTTTTTTCAAATATTAATCAGCCTGACTGATGGTAGAGATTTGTGCATCTGACAACATGACATCAGTTCTGTGCAGGCCTGGTTGTCTGCAGGCATTACAGAGCACCTTCTTGAAACAGATGTTTCACAGGCAAGATTTTTTAGGTGTAAGTTTTCCAACTTGTATTTACTTCAAGAAAAACAAGAAGGACCTAATTCTTTGGCATATTAATACCTTTATGTTGCCATCTCAAATATAATTGGAAGTTTGTTGAGTTCTTTAAATGTGATTTGTGTCTGATTGCCCAGTACTGTTGAAATTAGTATGGAGATAAGTGAAAGTGTATCTTGCTTTCTCTCCTTCCCTCTGTCCCTCCCTCCCTCCTTTACCTGCTATGTTATCTAGAGAGAGAAACCTAGGAGCAGCTGAAATAGTGCTAGACTGATCATGGCGCAGGACCAGTGATAAATGGCACCCTGTGCTGGAGTTGGGGAGATGCAGGGTGTGGAGCTGCAGTTCTGTTTCTGCCAGCATACAGAAAATCCACCTTTGGTTACAGAGCAAGGAAGGCAGAATTGGTATTTGTTTCTTGTTTGTGGAGATCTACCCTTTTTTTGCTCTTTTTTTTGGGTTTTTTTTTTTTTTTTTTTTTTTTTTTTGTTGGGGTTTTTTTGTTGTTTTTTTTTTTGTTTTTTTTAAATCCAAAGCAGGCACTGAAGCTGCTCACTCCTGCCAGCAGGGCTGGGCCAGGCTCCAGCAGGGCCAGCACAGGGCAGGTTGGGGCAGGACGGTGTGCTGGTGGTGCAGAGCTGCCTCTGGAGTCCTGCTGGTGTGGGACTGGTGACCAGGACAGTGGCACAAGAAGGTGTGCAGCTCTCATTTGCTTGTGAAGCATCCCCAGTTTAGCCAACAGCTCTGCAGCAGCTTGTCATCTGGGAGGCACAGAAATGTTCTTACAATGACCTTTTTTGTTTTGTTTTTTCCTCCCAGCCCATTCCTATGAAAGCTATTGCATTCTGGCTGCTGTCAATTTAGGAGTTTGTTAAACCATTCCAGACATGTTTGTAGAATATCTGTTCTGAGTGTAATCTACACTGTGCTCCCTGGACCCTTCCTCTCTGTCATAGAAAAATAAGCTTAATAGAGTTAAATGCAAAAATAGTTTCCACTGAACTATGAGAATTGACTGCATAAGCCTCCTATGTAAACAGAAAACACTAATTTGTACAGCTCTGCAGTTAAATACTGGAGATTAATTTTTTACAAATGTCTGTATTTAAATTTAATGTACTTGTTAAGCCTTTTCCCTTTTTCCTCAGCCTTTCATTTGTAACAGGCATAGAGTCAGTTAGAATTACTTCTTTCCCAAAAAAAAAAAAAAAAGGATTTAATTTCTGAACCTCATGCTAGACATGGAAAAGTTTGCTTCCCTAAACAGGATTTGCCCACTCACCCTCCCCAGCTGCTGCAGGCCAGTGTGTCCCAGGCGGCACAGAGCTGTGCCCTGTGCTGCCCTTGCAGTGCTGCCTGGGCCTTGTTGGCAGCACCTCTTCCTCTCCACTCGTTTTTGTAGTGCTTCATCTCTTCATGTTATTTTGGGAATGATGGGTGGAAGAAGGAGAAGTCTCCTCCATCTCTCTTCACAGTGTCTCCTTGCATCCATGCATGTTTTAAAAACGCAATAAAAATGTGTTCTGGCCCAGATTCTGTTGCTGGGCTCTCTGCATGGGGGAGTTTCAATTGTTTGAAGTGCTGGCACATCTGTCAGGCGACGTGGGCTGTTGCTGGCAGTCTCTGGGTGTGTCTTGCTGGGGAGCAGGCGCTGGGAGGGGAGCAGTGCTCCCATCTATCTCATCAGCTGCTGCAGCAGCTGTGCTCCCGCCCCACATCCACACAGCCTCTCCATTGCCCAGTTCTGGGTTTGCTTGTGTAGCACATTGCTTCCAGAATGAAATTACTCTTTCTCATGGGGAAAATAAGGCTCCTCGGCTTTACAGGCAAATTAGTCTCAAGGTGTTTAAAGAGGACTTACAGGGCCGTAGCCTTGTGGATGATGTTGGAAACAGATATGAACACCAATACCTCAGGTTTTTTAGTTTTCTTTTGTGTGCCGCTCATTTATTTAACTTATTTCCTTAATTAAAGTAAAAAATAGTAAGAAATAAATAGTAAGAAGTATGGTAGAAATAAATAGTAATAATAGTAAGAAATAAAACATAAAGAAATCATGCAGCATCATACATCATTAATAATCTCAAGAATGTTTCTACCACTGTATCTTTTAACTTGTATTTATTTTTTTAAAGAATATTGAAGAGGATGCATCTTCTGTTATTTTCTGTTATAATATTTGCTGTTACCTTTATATATATTGCTGTTCTTGATATATTTGAATGATTCCCTTGAAACTACATGGTTGACACACCTAGATATTTTTGTGCCTAACCATCTGCAGGTCAATTAATTACTGGGAATTAATGCTGAAATTCATGTTGATGTAGTTCAGGAAAAAGAAGGTGAAATAGGAATAGCCCTTTCAGAAAAGCCATGAAATGTAAAAAAGGCCCATGTTGCAGCATCTGAATAACTGAACTGTACAAAAAAGAAATGACCGTGACATCAAACCAGTCAGTAAGCATTTCACAGCTTTCCTTTGGCATTGCAAACCCTTTGAGCTCCGTTCTTCTGGTTGATGTGATGCTGGCTAGACCCCATGATGTGTTCTGCAGCCTTGTAGTTCTCTTCCCCAGTGTATATCCTCTCTATACATTGCTGCTGTGTGACCCTGCTACCTGGCTTGCTGAGGGCAAACACCCAACCAAACTCAAATCTTTTGCCCATGTCTCGTCTGTGTAGCACTTAAATCTTGGGAATGAGCCCCTCTTAATTTTTCTTGTTGCTTGTATTGCTATACCTCAGGACAACTGAGGCTGTCCATAGAGGCAGCAATGTTTTATCTGCGTGAATTAACAGCCTGAATAAAAGGTAGTGTCTCAACAGCTCTCATTATTTCTCTATCTTTATGTTTGTCTTATAGAACAAATAGAAGTGCATTGGACAGTATGTGATGTGGAACAGCTGAGGAGCCTGGTGTGGCTTTCTCCAGCTGGTATCCAGAGTGACTTCAAAGCTTTGTGTCCTCTTTATCATGTTCACATATAAGCCTTGGAGTGGGGATGGAGGCAGTGGCTGCATCAGTGGGTACTGAGGCAGTCCCCAGCTAAGTTCTCTGGCTGAGTTGGCTGCAGGTCCATGGTTTTTGTGCCTAATGTAGTGGAATATCACCCAGGGAGGTGCGAGTGCTGATTGCATCTGAGTATATGCAGCTTTGGTTAGCTACCAGTTGCTCCTCGGCTGCTCGTCTCCAAGCACAAGTATGCCACTGGGCACAGCAACTTTGTGCACCATCGGCTTTTAAGGCAGAAAGGTCACAAATAGGGGCATGCAATTTTTACTAGGTCATGAGAGGTGGTTATTGTACTGTTGCTGAGTTATAACGTCTTCATACAAGATGCTTGTGGCAGCCAAGATTCAATTTAGGGGTGACTGATTTACAAGACTGCACCAGTGATACATGCATCAATCTGTGCACAGGCTGCTCAAAATGGATGCATGGGGAGTACTTCTTTGGGCATAAATGTACTATATATTATAAATACATAATGCTTATGTAGACCAGTTTGTGCTTTCCAGTAGTGTGTGGAAGGAGCAGGGAATGGAGAGATACCTACCTCTACTCAAACATGGAGCGTAGTACTGGAGGTGTCAATATCATAAGGATCAGAAAGGACTTCTTAAGTGCATTCCTTATACGTAAATCTCACATGTGTTTGCAAAGATATGTATGTAAATGAGTCCTGGAAGATTGAGTTTTGTATTCCATGTATGTAAATGCCTGCTCATGCACTTGGAAGTATACTGTTAGCTGTAGGTTGCAAGTATAGCAAAACCATATGGCTTAAAAAATAACTTCAGCTCTGTGCTGTGAAATGGAAGAGAAATGCAGTGTAATGTGCAAAGCTGCAGTCACTACTTTTACCTCTGGGATTTTGACACATCCATTAACAAGGAGACCTTGGTGGTGCAGTTGTTTTCAATCACTGTCAGTCTCATGGAAAATTCAGAGGAAAAAATGCACAAATGACTGGTGATATTGTTTAAGCGATAGTGCAGAAACTCATTCATTTAATTTGAGTTATATATGACTGTATAAATAAAATATAAGTGTACATATATATGTGTACACAGTATTCTCATAAATATGATTAAATGTTTGTTTCCATTCCAAAATGTTAGGTTGTGTAACAGCATAAGGGACCTTAAAATTAGTGAAAAAATTTAACTTGTATGCAAACGGGTTTTATTTCTTCTTGCTCATTAGAAAAATGACACAATTGCTAAGAAACAGGTTATCCACCCAACAGCATATACAAAGGCATTGTTTAACTTAGAAAACCAAAGTGGAGTGTAGTGCAGTATCCAGCTTAACTGATGATTTGAGGACTGGGTAGGCATTATACCCAGAGTGGAGCTGGAGGTGACTGGGGGCCAGTAACTTGATTTTAGATGGAAAAGGATTTTATTGGCTGCAAGATTATCTGGGAACCTGAGTATACATAATGGTATATACATAAGGAAAAACTCAATAATAGATATGCAAAAATAATAAAAGAGATTGAAATAAGTAAGATAGAGATGAGTCTCAGCAGCAAAATCCAGATGTGGATTTCGTAGCAGATACTTTTTTAATGAAAAATTTTGGGAAATATTTTCCCTTTCTCCTTCCAGCTGGCTCTTGCTTGGGCCCCTCTCTAATATAAGCCACATAAGAGAAATGCCAGTCATAATCTAATATTGCACTTGGTGAATATGAAATATTAAGAAACAATGGGGAAATGAGAAAAAGAGACTGTAGGAGAACCAGTCTCCAGACTTGGCCTCTTTTCCATGGGTTTATCCATTCTGGGAAAGAGGATATACAATATTTTCAGTAATATTTTCCACAGTTATTCATTTGCAGTTTGTTTTTAGCCTTGTTCTCAGGTCTGTGGTATTTTTCTTCTTATTTGTGATGCGAGTCTGATATCCACCATCATCGCCAATAACCTGAAAACAAATTGCTTTCATAAACTGGGTAAGTTAAACCTCTGACTGTCCATAGCCTCCACTGCCATTAATGGCCTTTTTGTTCATGCCCCCAGACGCCAGCCTTAA
Source organism: Tychaedon coryphoeus (assembly GCA_013398595.1). Classification (NCBI taxonomy): domain Eukaryota; kingdom Metazoa; phylum Chordata; class Aves; order Passeriformes; family Muscicapidae; genus Tychaedon; species Tychaedon coryphoeus. Next base: position 30,728 of record WBND01001789.1, read on the forward strand.
AAAATCCTTGTGCCTAGACATGACTCAGAGGATAGATGTTCAAGCATGAATGACAAATTGGTTTATCGCAAATATATGAAAAAGAAATGAGGTGCGACGATGTCAAAGTTAGATAGGCTTCTGGAAAGCCAGCCTGACCTTGTGCAATGTGTGTGCCGAGCTGCTAAATTTAACTGGGTACAGTCTTGTTAAGAAAGTGCTAATGCTCCTTTTCCGGGAGGAAAATGGGCCTTTTTGGTTCCCTAGGCACCTGACCTCTTTTGGTGCAAATATTGAATAGCTTGCACATCCCGACCTGCTTCTATTTACAACCCTTCCAGCTGAGCCCAAGGAAATACTGTTGGGAGCAGGGGAGGGAGGAGACCAAGGCATGGACCAAGTAGGAGAAGGACCCACATCTTTTCACAGCTTTATACAGCAGATCTCACAGAAGTGTAGGAAAGGTTTTTGACCCAGAGTGTTTTACCTGCAGAGCCTTTAAGGCTGCACTGTTACCTTGTCAGAAACAGGCTCTGTGCTAAGGCCAGGCAGGAGATTGGCAAGAGTTCATGGCATTGCTTTTCACAGCTCCTTTTTGGCGTTGCAGCTGTTGCAATGCCCAGCAGGAGCGTGCCACCCCTGGCACACAGCTTTAATTCCAGAGCCATGGAGAATGTCTTGGGTGGGATGACACCTGTAGCTTCAGATGATTTCCTGGCTGTTCACTGTCAGGGTGACAGTGTCCTCCCCATCACTTGTACAGCAGTGCTGGCCTGGCTACTCACAACTGCATCCTGTGCTGCCTCAGTGGTAAAATGCACAGGCAGCTGGGCAGCTTGGAACTGCAGACCTGTCTGGTTCAGAGACTTTTCCTATTCCCCTGGTGTATAGTGTGGCCTCACTTGGGTTTTCTCTAGAAACTCAATTGCCCTACATATTTCTGGAGACACGTCACCTTTGCTCTGTCAGCTGGGGCCATGCAAGCTGTTGACAGTAGTGGAAAATGACTTCATGCATCTTGCAGTCTATGCTCCCGTCTCTGCTTTCCAGGCTGGGCAACGTTTAAGGTTTTTCTTTCTGTTGGTTTTGGTTTGGTTTTTTTTGTTTGTTTTTTTCTTTTCCACAGGAGAAGTTATCCTGGCTTACACTGCATTTATGATTCACTGTAATCATCAGGTCCTTTTCTGGAAGGCTGTAATCTAATTAGTTGCTCCCCACCCCACATGAAGTGCGTTAATAACAACCGGAAAGGTTCATTTCAGAAAATCCTTTGTAAACTCTGCATGTGGCACGTATGCACGGCAAAGCAGAAACTTTGCTGAGTACAGAGTTATAAATCCCAAAGAGCTTTAAAAAATAAAATAAAAAAAGGGTACCTCTGTTTCCATTTTATGAATATGGAAACTAACTCATGGGGAAGGCACCTGGCAGGTTTTTTACCGCCCCAAAAGGAGCTGGATGGGCAGAGCTGGAAAGGAGCCTAGTGATCTGTAGCTCCTGCCCTGTCCTGTGCCTATCCTGCTAGCAGGAAATGAGTGCTGTGCTCTGCTTATCTCTTATCTGACCCACTTCTTCACTTTATTTCCCTCTTAATTCTTTTCTTTCAAGCACTGTGGTGTGGTGGGATGGGGATTCTCATCACTACATGCACCAGAAAGATAAATGTTGTGTCCAAGTATTTGTGTAAGCTGGCCCACTGGCATTTTTGCTTTGGAGAGTAATCTTTTTTTTTGAAAAGTCCCTGTTGCAATAGCTCACAGAGGGTACAGATCAGCAAAATAGGAAGATAGGTGGTTTGCAGCTAGCTTACTGGCTAGAGGTGTTTGGACCTTGAATCACTTACCATCACTCTGCTTTGCATACAAAATATCTTGTATCAAGTTACCTTTGTGCATTTTTGTCCTCCTTTTCTATGCCTCCAAGGTCTGACAGTAACAATTACTCCACTTTCATAAACCTGTTGGACAGCAGTGCAGATGCTTGGTCACATCTTCTATTTGTTTGACTTGTTTAGGCTTGTGGTGATAATTGTTTTTTCTCTGAAGCATATGATATAACCCATGAGGCCAGTTTGAGGTTGCCATGAGCCATGCAACACAGCAGTCACTGGAAAATGCTGATTACCTTTGTGCTCAGATGATTTGAGAGGATGTTGCATGAAGGTGTAAATAGATAATTTTCTTTTAGCTTCTGTTAGCAATGCAACCAAAGGAATTCCCCCTCATTTAGCATTGTACCAATTCAATTTGCAGCAGCCTTGTCAGCCAAGAAATACCCTGGTGAGCTTCTGGTCAAGAGTGGCTAAGTACCACTAGAAAAGCAGCCAGCCCTCCCAGGGAAAGTGGGTCTACTTTCTTGTCCATGTTTGTTGCTAGTAGCAGGCTTTAGCATTTAGACTGCTTGGTCGCAGTTTAAAGACCAAAAAAAAAACAAAAGTATAATTTGTCTGCTTTCTTTTACACTTATTTACAGAAAATCAAAATTAATAGTTCTCTTTGAACTGAGGGGGATTCTTTTCACTTTGCCATTTCCTTCTCCTTTTTCTTCATGTTAATTCTTCATGTTAAATCATGTTAAAGACTCCTGGGTCCTGCGGTGAAGAAAAGTAGTAGCCTTGTTGGTAAAACTTCGAATTTTTGAGAAGGAGATGGAAGTCTCTCAAGGAAATTTCTCTTTTCTTTCCAAGAACAGTTACAGTTGTTCCTAAATGGATTATCTTCTTCAGCAGGACAGCCCTGCTGAGTGTGAAGGGAATATTTTTTTTTTTTTACTGAGATTTAAGGGACTTTTTAAATTGCCAATGTAGCAGCAAAGTACTTCTTTAATTAAATATGGGGAAAGATTGGAAACTGAAGAGTGTATGTGGATAGTTATGTGGGCTTTATTTTGACAGATTAGACAAAATTCTTCTTTCAGTTTTGTCTTCCTTGTTTTGCTGCTGGATTGGTGGTCTTTGCCTGGGAGGGGGCTGCTGGCTGAGCAGAATGGTGGCCATGGGTGTCACAGACTCCTCTCCCCAAAGGGCTGCTACTGTTGGAGCTAGTCCCACGCTGTGGGGTGGATCTGGGCTCATTTCATTGCCTGTATCTCTGTGCTAGGTGGGTGTTACAGGGACAGAGCATCAGCAAAAGGATGACCCAAGCTAGGCAAGCGTGAGGCTTTTAACTCCAAGGGCACAGTTGGATATGGTGATCCTTCTGCCCAGCTTTGCTCTGTGTCAAGATCCAGCTGGAGAAAACTCAGTGCTGTTACTTGGTTCCAGGACTTCCCCATCAGGTATTTTAATCAAACAAGTTCTAGTTCCATCTTAGCATAAATGCAGACTTCACACCAGCTCCCATAATTTTGGCTTAGTTTGTAGCCTCCCAAGAGCCAGCACACTGCCACGTTGGAAATTTTAGACTCGTACAGAAGACTGCTGCTTTGAAAGTGAGATAAATATCTTTTTACTGCCTCATAAACAAATAAAACTACAGACCAAGGTCCTGCATTTGTGCAGATTCAAGTCTGAGTGGATGCTGAGTTGGGGAAGGAAAGCCAGTGTTTGCAGGGATGTGGGGAAGGGTGTGACTGGAGAGCCCCTCTTGGGCCAGGAGCTGTGGTTGCACTTTCAAATCATAGCCAAACCGTGCCCTGCAGTGGGGAC
>WBND01001789.1:34567-45399 GCA_013398595.1 Tychaedon coryphoeus
TTTCTTGTCTTGGGGCCTGTCACCGTGTCCAGCCCAGTGGTGGCAAAGCAAATCTGGTAGGGGAGAGTCTGGGTCACGATTCGTCTAGAGGCCAAATTAAAAAGTGCCTTATTTGTAAAATCAAATGCCATACAAGGCTAATTCTTCATGTGTTTGTTATGAAACAATTTACTTCAGGTGTATTTTAGTTTTCCTGCTCAGCTTTAAACCAGGTCTTCCTCATTTTAGTCACTCATGTATGGATACCATTTCCTCCTGGCTGGTTGCTAGATGAGGGCAGGCATCCTCCAGCTGTGGCTGCCCCAGCAGCCAGAGGGTCAGGGACTGATGCAGGTGTGTCTGGTGGCCTCCCTGAAGTGGCCAGCAGGACTGCCATGACCTGCAAATGCACTTGGCATTCATCACCACCTTTTGCGGGGAAGCAATCATGGTGCAGGAATGACCAGTCCCAATGCTACTCTGGTGCCAGGGAAATGAAGCTTTTGCATTACAAGACTGTGGTAAATCACAGAGGGATGACAGCATTGTTAGCATGGGCAAAGTTACTGTAATTTATTTATAAATAACTCTTTTCTGTCAAGATAATTCAGCTACCTTAAAATGCCTTCTCACATTCTGTAGAGATGTCTGTGATTTGCACACCATAGTTCATTGATATTTTCCTAATTACACATAGACATTTTCAGGGGTTTTTGGATGTTCATGCTTGCAGGTCAACCCTTAGCAGAAACTCACTATTCCAGGCGATGCTGGAGGACATGGGACAGGTTGGCTTCTTCCTCTTCTGCTTTCCTGGCTGGACTAGGACAATGGAGCAAGTGTGTCCTTTGCCACTGCGGCTTTGCTCAGCAAGTTCACACAATATCCCAGGGCCACCAGCCACAAACTGCCCCAGGAGCAGGCACCAGGCAAAGCACATAATGCCTGCTGCAAAGACAGGTCATGTCATTGCTTTCCATCAGTTCTCAAAGCGTTTTTTGGGATGGGTTTTTGCTTACAATCAAGCTTGGCTTTACAAATGGGGAACGTTTCGCTGCTTCCCTTTGGTCATGCTGTTTGCTTGCTGAGGAAGCAGTATGGCTGTCAGGTTTAGTTCTGCACCTACATGACCTTGTTTAGATTTGCCTGCCTCCTGGTGGCTAATGCCAAGTGTCTGAAGGCACTGTTTCCTGTGTGGGAGAAGGTGTTTTTTTAATAAAAGGTTTAGAAGGGCTTGGCATTACTGTGCGTGCAAATCATCGGAGCATTTCAGCAGCCTTAATTGTGTTCCAGCACAACTGTGTTTTCAGCTCATTATTGGCACATTCAGTAGCATCTGTATTTTTTGTGTTAGCAATGCAGTGCTGTGTGACCTTTTACTGACTGTAGTCTTCAGCCAGGTGAAACGCTCCATCCAGTCTTTGGGGTACAGTTTGAGCTCCTCCTGTGGGATCCCCTGGACAGGAAACCCTGCTGCCCCAGGTGGGTGGACCTGCAACACTGATGTTTCTTCCAGGTACTTTGCAGAGGAGTAAGTCTTAGACTTTTTGGGTAGACCTGGCATGAAGTGGGCTGGATCACAGGCTCCTCTCTGCACTTCTGTTCTCTTTCCTTGTCATGCAGATTTTGTCCTGGCACCCTCCATAAGGACCACTGCAATTAGACTTGAAAGGCAATAGCATGAGTGTGCATTACAGTAGTTTCTGGTGTGGTTGATGATTCTACCTTTGTTACAGAAATTTCCATGCTGAAGAAGAGCCAAGTGGGAAAACAGCTTTCGAGTCCTGGGGCTTTCAATTGTGGAACAGTTTAATGGAAGTGCTGCATTCCTCCAGAAATTCATTGCATGTTGCAAACAGCAGTCAAGTTGCATCATAGTCCAGTAAGGTGTGGGCAGGCTCTTCCACCCGTTGTAATGACAGGAAAAGGAGAGGTGATTCAGGTTCTGTATGTGGACGCTGAAGGTGTAGAGGGAGAGGAGTCCAGACTTACTGTACTCACAGACACACGAATAAAAATAACTCTGAAAGAGCTGAGACGGCAGCTTGTCTGATGCCTTTGTTTGGTGAACAAAAGGTATGTTTTTCACTTCCATTAAGTTTAATATGATTGAACTAATAAGAATTGAAATGCCCCCTTCATCGCTGCTGAGACGATGCTCCCATCTGTGGCTGCTGTCATAATGTTGGAGTGTGTTGAGGACCACTTGCAGCATATCCTTCATTGCACCACCTGAGCATGAGCTTGAGGGTGTGCTCTGCCATACCTGACAGAGGAGGTGTGAGAATTTGATAATAGTTGTACCATGCGAGCAATATTTGAGCTGTATTTTCAGTTTGCCTCCAACTCAGCACAGCAGGAACGAGTGGGGAAAAAAAAAACAACTGATGATGAGCTGCAGGCAGGCTGGGCTGGAGGAGAAGGACGTTACCAGTCTCCTTGGGGAAAAAACAAATGAGGTCAGAGACATTGGACAGTTTTGGGAACTTCACCCTTGGGTTATTTTATGGAGGGGGGAATCCCAGGCCTTGAAGCTCCAGTTGTAGAGCAGGACCTTTTGGTGGGCACATCTTGACCACCATCTTCAGATGAGGAGCTGTTAGGGAAAGAGACTTCAGGGTATGGGTCTAAGTATTTTGTGGTGTCTTTCCATGGCAGAGTAGTAATATTGCCTTCTGCTGCTATATCTACAAAACCAGTCTTCTTTTCCAATAGGGGATTTTTGCCTTAAATACAGAACTTGATAAAATTAATGATTCATCTGCTATTCTCATACCTGAAAGCAGTTGTTCACTGAATAGTTTAATGTCTGAACCTTTAAAATAGAAGGAATGACTTAGACACTTTATAGGTTTTTTTTCTAACCTTCGCCTGAGAGACAGCAAGCAGGGGATTCAACTTGAAGAGGAAAACACATGTGCACCAAGGGAATTGTGGGTTTGGGCCCTGCTTGGCTTTTGTGGGCTCCAGCCCCACGCTCCCCTGGCCATGCTTCCTGCTGCAGGAGGACTGCAGGGCTCGAGGAGAGTGAAGGTTGTGGTGTCCTTCAGAAAATCCAGCTTTCCAAAGGTTTGAAATAAAGATTTTGCAACTGAGCTGCAGAGTTTTTAAGGGGAATTCTTTGGGGATGGAAACAAATAGCTCATCATAGCATTTCACAGGATTTAGCAAAAGGCAGTGCTTCAGCAAGGGGCGCTGTGGGTATTTGGTTTTTTTTAAATAATGGCGTGGGGGATTTCTTTTTTCCTTTTGTCTCATGGTGAGCAGTGTGTGTACAACTGACTTCTGAATTGAATAGATTTCTTTTAGAAACTGGAACTGATGTTAAACTGTGATTTGACCCACTGATGAATTAATAAAACACTGAAGTACTACAAATTTTTAGCAACCCTCCCAGTCCCACAGGAAATTCGGAGCAGACCCAGGACCAGAGCCCATATCTGTCGCTGTGGGAGCAGACTTCCCCAGAGACTGATTAGGGTGTGAAATCCTTGGCAGTTCCTTCTTACCGTCTATCTGGGAGAAGCTGCAACTGAAGTAAGCCTTCCTGCAGGGAGTCTGAATATTTTGGTTAATCACTTTTTTTTCCCACGGTCCATTTTCCCCCCTATTTCAATTTTTTTTTAATTGCTTGAATTTCCAATGAGCTAAAAATACTCAGGGTGCGCGTGCCTGGATGCTTCTGTAGGTCTCAGCATACCTTCTCTGGAAATAATGGAGCAAATTCCAAAATGTGCCGAGAGGATCATTTGCAAGGGAATGAATTTGCAGTCAGCTGTAGCATTGCCATGGTAAACAGGCATGCTTGTAGGGGTTTAAAATCCTCAAAGGATCTTGCAGAGCTCTGGAGATACAGAGTAAAAATGAGTTTAAAATTGCAAGCTCACTGCCACATTGGGGGAAGGCTGCTGCAGCAAGACATTGTTTAAAGGCTGTTTTCAGCGTGCTTCTGAAAATGTGCTCTTGGAAACAGGGATTTGTGCCTAAATGGGAATCCAGACATAAAAAACACTTCATTTATTCATGTAAATGTCTGTATAAAAATGCAAATGTAGTACCTATGGCTATTGCCTCCATATTGGGCTACAGTATAGCATATAAAAGGTATACTGATGAGTTTTCAATGAATTTTCTGAAAATACTTGAACAGTTATGGGCTCTGATGTATAAAGTTACCTTTTAAAATCACTTAAAGAATTAGATATTTGGTTTTGCATCCCAATGGCTCAGCTTCCCCACAACTTTGAAAATACTTCTGATTTAAAAGAAATCTGAATCTAGAAATCAGCTTTATTTCTCATTTTGCTGATGGTTAACTTCACTCTGGGGTATATTTCTTAGATAGTTCCAACCTCAGCTTATGCATTTATTTACTTAATTTAGGGGTTTGTAATTTTTTTGAAAAACATGCTTTGATCTTCAGGCAGATGCAGTGCAGCTGAATCCAAAATACTGTAATTGAAAAGGATGGCTGAGGACTGAAACTGCCTGTACCTGGCAAAAACAGCAGCAGATAGTAACACTGGGCTTGCTGAAGAGTGCACTTAAAATTGGTGATTAATTTCAGTTTTTAAACTGTCCTTAATTTTATATGATGTCTTGCCACGTTGCAAGTATCATTTGATAGTCTCCTGTTAAGAATTTCAAATAAGAAATATTTTGGCTGACACTTAAATAAAATACCAGCTGATTTGGAAGGATATGGATAATGGTGAGTTGTGCATAACCTGTGCCAGCACTAGTGCTCTGCTGCCAGTCTTTATCTGTTTTTATGAGAAAGAGTTAAAATACCATGCTGCCTGTGCTGCCATTCTTCCAGCACTGCTTTTGACAAGAACAAGGAGCTTTATCTGTGGGTAAGGCCAGACACTGTCTGAGCTGTCTTCCCAGGAGAGCGAGAAACGAAAAATGAGAAGAAGAAATGGAAAAAGAGGAAACTCTGGCATGTGAACGTGCACATGGGGACAGAGACACACCTCCCCTCAACTCATCCTGGGGAAAGCAGCATTCCTTATCTACAGTGTATCACAGGGAGAGGATGCATAGCAGTGTACATGCAGGCACTGTATGTTATTTTATCAGTCATGTCTAGACATGTTCAGCTGACTTCCCAGGATGAGGAGATGGTCTAGAGGGATTTAAGTTTTCCATGTTGGGAATCTGTTTTGTAATAAAGAAAAAAAAAATCAAGTTTAGTCACTCCTGGTACTATATATTTCAAAGTGCACCTGCCCCACAAGGTTCATTTCCACAGTGTTCACTCTTTCTAATCTTCAAATTGAGACCCTGAGCTCTGGTGGATCAAACATAATATGGTTGTATTTAAATGTATGAATCTACAATACCCACTCTCACTCACTCTCTTTTTGCTTGTTTTCCTGGTGGTTTTCCTTGCCTGCCTGCCCTGGTGCTCTCTCCCTCCTCACCTATTAAAAATAAAACCAGCCTGGCTGAAATGGATGGGGTTTGTTGCTGCAGGCTCAGATTTCAGGAGCCTTGTCAGACAACAAAGCAAACGATGCACTGAGATAGCCTTTATGCAGTCTGAGAAACTACTGCTGATCAAATTTGCCATGTCCTGGTTGAAGAAGCTTTCCTGGAGGAGTGATCAGCTATTTCCACGACAGCCTTGTCACAGGGTGCCTGTTGCCTCCCTTGGCTCTCTGCTTAGCCAAGCCACACTGCCTGGAGATGCCTAATGAGGGACAAGCCAGGATGCTTTGTACTCTAATTAATAAAAAATTAACCTCTGGTCACTGGCTGTTTCCAGTACTCCCAGCAGCACTTGTTTGCAGGGAGGCAGCTATTATTTTCTGTCTCATTCTTTTAGACAGGCACAAATTAGAGACAAGGGAATCACCCTTTGCCAAGAGCTTTTCCAGAGTTTTTTTACACAGCATCATATGTCCATGTATGTAGGTTTTAAGACATTCTGGGATTGAGTGCTCAAGTAATGAGTTGTATTTAACTTCTGAGCTGCCTGGATCCCACTGCAGCCCTTCAGCAGCAGTATTTAGGAGTTTGATGCCCTGTTTTATAAAAACACCATCAACGGCTCCCCATATTTAAATAGTTAAAAGATTACCTTAGTCTATAATTCTGTTTTTGGGATGGATTTTCTTCTCCCTACTTCTTGCTCTTTTGCAGTCATAGTGGGCTTGCAAGGTGGAGATTGTCCAAAATATGTATTTTTTTGTTTTTCTCAGGTCAGGGGGAAAGGAGAAGAATGTTATGACTTGCTGGCTTTGAGAGAACAGACTTTCTAGCCCTGTGTGTTCTCACCAGAATAAGTGAATTCCTCATTGACTGGGAGCAGGGAGATGTATGGTTTCCACCAGCTGGTTCCTGCCCAGCTGCTGACTTTCCATGACCTTGGAGGAGTTACTAAACCTGCCAACTTTATTTTCTCTAGCTATGAATCAACCATTATTTCTATAACAGAAAAGGATTTTTTATTTTGAATTAATGGCAGACGTTTAGGGTCCTACTTCTCAGCTCCATGCAACGTTGGAGACTGTAGAGCAGTTAAATTGGTTGGGCTCAATCTTCATATGTCTTCTGCTCCATAGTTATGAGCACTATAGTTATGAGCGTTGATGGAGTGTCAATTCTTCCTACAATGACTAACAGTATTTTCAGGCTTGTGCAGGAGAACTTTAATTTTTTATATTTTATGCAGAGGTAAGATGATACTAATGCATGCTAGACTGTACTCTCAAGGGGGTCATATGTGCAAGCAGTTTTAGAGAGGTGAGCAGGTCTGCCGTCGTCAGTGTTTGGCGCCAAACTTCATCTTGGTATGAGTTTGAATCACTTTCACAGTGCATTAATTGCAAGCCTGGAAGAAAGATATAATACTGACCCACAGGGGCTGTGCTTTTACTAATTTGTTTCAAATGTGCTCAACAGATTACCAACTTTTGTGATAATACCACTTCCTGAATTTCCTTTCATTTTGGCCACTAATAAAAGTTTTATTTGATGAACAGTAGAATAAACCTGAGGTGGTTGGCCTTGATTTTTGTGGCATGCTGGCTCTTCAAGGCAAGAAAAGAAAGGGTAGAAGAGAGTTCAAATTTATCATCTTGAGAAGTCAGACTACCATGTAAAGAAGCAGATGTTATCGTCCTTTGCACAGAATACCCCTGCCAGATTTCTGCAAGGCAGTGCATTAAATACCTGATAGTGGCAGAACAATGTAGTTGATCTTAAATACCTTCTACCTATGTTGGTGGCTGAGGTGTAGAAGTACTCAGGAAGGCGCTGCTCCAGGTTCAGAGACAGCCTGTCTGAAAGGTGATGCTGTAGTGATACAGTCCCAGGGCTGGAAAACCTGTCCCAGTGGCTGTATTCCAGCACATCTGCTTCCAGCCCTGGGCCACCATCACTGGGCACTAGGTTTCATCTTCTCCATTAGGAATACTGTGCTGTATTTTTCCATTGTGCTGTAGTGTTACTGTCCACCAGCTAATACTGGAGGTCAGCGTTGGTTCCTTACTGAAAGTGGAGGGAGACAATTATGCAGACTGGAAAGAGCAGGATGCTGTCTGCAAGTAGGAAAGTCTGTGGGAATGATCAGCTTTTATTGTGAGTCAGGAGGGGGCTCTTCTTGTTCTTTAGTTTTAAAGGAAAAAAATACCACCTTTTGTAGAATATTCATCAAGGTAAATAAAATCTGGCCAAGGAAGAACATTTGTGGAATAATTTTTTTAGAGCTAAGGAGGAGCTATCTGATAAGAATGCTTTGCTGTATTCTTCAGTGAAAAAAAAAATATATATATGTGTATATATATGTATATATATATATATATGCATAGAAAGAAATATGCCAGTTTGGTCTTTTTGTTACTGTTGGCTTTGGCACTGAAGCAATGTATTTCTTAAGGTAACACAGGAGACTATTGCATGAAGAAATCAGAGGAAAAGAATAAAGCCATCTCAGTGAACCAAATCGTTGGTGAACTAGCACACCAATATTTCACACTTCTTGAAAAAATTCCTAGTGAAAAAGTGTGACAGTTGAAAATGAAGCAATACCTTGTTTGCTAGGCCTCTGCTAATGTAATAGTAGTCTCCAAAAAATTACCTGTTTCTAGTCTAAATGTTTAGTGAGTAAGTGCCTACAAGGGGCAGAAATTAATCAAAATGAGAATGCTTTTAAGCCACATCTTTTAGTTTCTTTTCAATAATAGATAATTATTGACATTTCTGGGAAGCATGTGGAGTCCCAGAACAGCAGCAGTACAATAAGCTTCTTCAGTCTTTCTTTCACCTTGAGCTTGGGTTCCTCCTCTGAAAAGAAGCAAAATCTTGAGTCTGTTGACAGCAACAGCAATGTTCCCTGCAATTGAAAATTAGCTGTTCCCACCATTTAGTCATTCCTGGTTTGAGGCACGTTCAGTGTTTGAGGTCTCTGCTGAGAATTGCCAGCGAGGGAAACAATAACTGAGGTTATAATTTTTGTGGTGCAGAAATATTAGCTCTCTGGCAACTGGACTAAACATACCAGACTCATTTCTCATAGGACACCAGGAAAGGGTCGGTGCAGAATGTAACTCAGACAAATTGTTGATAATTCAGAGCACAGACCAGGAAGGATTAATTTATCCAATAACTTTCTTCGTGTGGTCAGAAATTTTGTGTGGCAGCAACCCATTTGGCAAATGATATCGCTAATATTGTCTGCAAATTCTAACTTCACTCCTAAGCTTGAGAGTGTATTTTTTTGGTTAATGAATGCTGCTGTATAAATTTCCCTTGTATCTAAAATGAGAGTGTAACCCTCATCTCAGATGTGTGTGCTGAAGGAGAGAGGAAGAGAGTTCTTAATGCCTTGAAGTCCTTTAGGGCTGTTGGTTTATCAGGCTTGGTAGGATTTGGTTCTAGTTCAAAGTACAAACAAAAAAGTCTGGAAACAGCAGGGATGACTGCTGAGCCTTACTGAAATTGTTTTATTTTTCAGTCTTCTGTGTTAAGAGAAAGCTGTGGTTCGTATAACTTGGGAACTCTTTTTTCTTCAGTCTCAGGAATTTCTTGCATTTGTGTCCCCAGTGTATGACATGCACACATTTCTAATGTGAAAGTGCAAACTCACATATATATGAAATGTATTTTTGCTGTGTTGAGACCTACATAAAACCAGTAAAGATGCTTGGTTCTTGCTGAAATACAATCATATATAGTCATGAAAAGTCTTGAGTCTGGGGTGTATCTCGGTGTATAGTTCAGTCTGCGAACCTCTCATTTAAGTTCTCTTCCAAATTAATTTTTATATTGTTTGTGATTTCAAAGACATCAACATGTTTCTTTAAAAACTGTAAATCAGTCCCTTTGTGGATTTCCCAGCTCTGACAGGTTCAGGAGTAGTAAAGCCTATTCCAGAAAGTGCTTTTTGCAGTATTTCTAAATGTGAGTGCTGCTTCTGCAGTTGTTCTTCATAAAAAGCACTTTTCGACAATATCAGAAAATGTAAATTTAATCTTGATAAGTGCTTTCACTGAATGCAACCTTTCCTCTGTAGTGAGAGAGTGTATATTGCATCAGCATAAATGCATTCAGATAAATCTATATAGAGGCAAGTGACCTCTCATTCAAAAGATGTTTTAGGATCATTTCAAAGACCTTATTATTGAGCAGAAAGTCTAGTGTAGATTAGGGAAAATGTAATACAGTTTTAGGTTTTCTGTGTTTTTCCCCCTGTGTAAAAAAGTGAATCAGGTGTTTGCCTAGAAATCATTTCCCACACTGTCTTCTGAGCTGATCACTGTCATTATTTTAGGTCTAGAAAGTGCTATTCATTAATTTTTTTCTGTCCTGTAATACAGAGTTAGTAGGTAATGCAGAGATTTCTATTATAAATAAATAACATAGGTGAAATAGAAAAACTGGAGCCTTTATTTTTTACATGTTGCTGTTTCTTTTCCATTTACAAATGAAATTTTAAGTTTTTCAACAGCGTTTTTGAAACCCTTCACATCGTACCTTGTCAGAGGAGTCATGAGGAGTAATACAGCAGGATTGTTTAAAAACAAACAGTAATTTTTTAGGGATCTTGTTGGATACAAGTACTACAGGTATGAATGAGTGTAAATCCTGAGACATTAGTGGGGTGTTAGGGCTTGAAAACAATTCCAGATTATATTTTCTCCAGGTATTCAGCATCCCATCAACATTCTGGTTTCCACAGATACAGCTGAAAGGGAAGATTTCTCAGAGCCCCGTGCTGCTTTAATGAGGGTATCATGTGTCAATCACAGCAGAGCCCTTGCCCTCTGGACACCCAAAGCACTGCTGGGTTTGAAGGCTCCTGCACAGCCCTGCTTCCCCGTCAACACCATGCGGACCCCAGGAAGTGGATCCAGGCGCTGCAAGCAGACAGAATACATCTAAGGCATCTGCCAGGCCTGCCATGTAGTTCAGAATGCACTGGATGTCTGCACCCTTTGGGAGCAGCAGCTGGAGGCTGGGCAGAAGACCCTAGGGAGCCTGAAAAAGGTTGCAGATGTCTGCATCTGGGCATAGCTTGAGCTGCTCAGGAGAGCAGGAGAGGAATTAGTACCAGTTAAAGCTTACTAGAAATTTTTTGGGGCAAATTTCAGTGAGTACTAGATGACATCTTTGTGGTGTGTGGTTGTTGTATGTGGGTTATGGTAGTAGGAAACCTTATGCTGGATTTTATCATCAAGATGCATCTTCCACCTTGATTTTCCCATTGTTGCGGTTTAGCCCCAGGCAACAGCCAAGCTCCAGGCAGCCACTTGCTCACTCCCCCACCAGTGGGATTGGGGACTGAATTGGAAGGGTAAAAGCTAGAGAATTTGTGGGATGAGATAAAGACAGTTTAATAGGGAAAG
>WBND01001790.1:4292-20953 GCA_013398595.1 Tychaedon coryphoeus
TCAGGAAAATGGAGACTTTTGCACAATTTACGGCAGATAAATGCTGTGATGGCCACAATGGGAGCTTTACACCTAGGTCTTCCAACACCCACAATGATTCCACAAGGATGGAAAATAATTATCATTGATTTAAAAGATTGCTTTTTTACTATTCCATTGGCTGAACAAGATAAGGAAAAAATTGCTTTTATTGTGCCTTCTTTAAATCATGCTGAACCTAGCAAAAGATATCAGTGGAAAGTTCTACCCCAGCGAATGAAAAATTCTCCACCTATTTGTCAATGGTTTGTGGCACAAGCCTTATCAAACATGCGAGAGCAATTTATCAATTGCTATTGTTATCATCACATGGATGATATCTCTTTGACATCCAAAAATGAACAACAATTGTCAGCTTTTAAACAATGTGCTGTCACAAATTTGGAAACTTTTGATTTAATTATTGCCCTAGAGAAAGTACAGAAACAGATGCCTTGGAAATATTTGGGGTTGATAATAAATAATACTCAGATTGTGCCTCAACCTGTCACCTTAGACATTGAAGTTAAAACTGTTACTGATGTACAGAAATTGGTTGGTGCAATAGGTTGGATTAGGTCATATTTAGGGATAACTAATCATCAACTGCAACCTTTATTTGAATTACTATCAGGGACTATTTCCTCTACTGATAAGAGATGTTTGACTGCCGCAGCAGAAAAAGCCATAGCAGAAATTGAACTGGCTTTGACATGCAAATTTGTTAACAGGATAGATTCTTCTGTTGGAATGCAATTATTTATCTTAAGAGATCATGAAGTACCATGTGGATTATTGTGTCAATGGAATGATGAGTGGGAAGATAACCTGCATATTTTGGAGTGAATATTTTTATCTTTCAGATCCCAGAAAACAGCTCCAGGGCTTTACTAGCTTTTTGCAGACATCATCAAAGGTCGCAGACGCTGTCATGAGATTTTAGGTCACGATCCTGTAACTATTGTGATACCTGTACAGCAATGTTATTTTGAATGGTGTTTTCAGAATCATCATGAATTGTAATTTGCTTTGTCTTATTTTACGAGCTATATGACATATAATTTACTTTCTCACCCTATTTTGACTTTAACCAGGGATATTCCTTTTCAGGGGAGAAAATAAATTATTTTTTCTTGTCCTGATTGTCATATGACTCATATTTCACAATATTATGGTACCAATCCCAGGGATTTACTCCCTTTGTAAGAATGGCAAACTGATGTTAAAAAAATGCCTGAATTTGGTCATTTAATGTATGTTCATGTTGCAGTTGATACTTTTTTTCATGCCATAGTTGCATCAGCATTTGCAGGTGAAACAGCTCGGGATGCTATTCATCATTTTTGTCATGCTTTTTCTAATTTAACTGTTCCCTTGCATATAAAAACAGATAATGGCCCAGTATATGTTTCACAGAAATTGCAAACTTTTTTTTGTGCCTGGGGGGTCGAACATTCCACCAGTATCCCCCGTACCTCAACAGGCCAAGCAATTATTGAATGCGCTCATGGTGTTTTGAAGCACCAGATTCAAAGACAGAAATGGGGAATGCAAGGGAAGCCACCTCAAGTGAGATTGGATAAAGCTGTTTATGTGTTAGTCTTCTTGCATCCTTCATCTGATTCACAGTTGTCTCCTATACTTCATAATTTTTCTTCTCTAAATTATAAACAGCCAAATTTTCATAAGAATGTTAAGGTATGGGTTAAGGATTTAATTACTGGAATGTGGACTGGCCCAGTGGAATTAATAACGTGGGAAAGAGGGTATGCATGTGTTTTGACAGAGAATGGCCCTCGTTGGATTGCTGCTCGCTGTGTTAAGCTGTACTTGGAGCACACCAGAAGGAACAGGATGAATGGTCCCATAACTGAAGCAGAATGCGCGGGAGACATGGGCCACCAGGTGGATTGAAGCATGGACTCTTAAAGAACAACCCACAACTGGATTGGTTGTCAATTATGATAGCAGAGGCCAGTTGCAAAGTTAAGTGGATGCTGCTTAGTTCTGATTGGTGACTGGACAGATGACTTGGTCTTTTGGCCACAAAATGTAACTCTATGTGGAGGAAAATTTATTTAACCAAAAGTGAAGGTATCGTTCTGCCACAAATGTGTCATCAAGGGATTGTGGAGTCTGTAACAGTATTTTAAAATCCATCTTTTACATGCCTTGTTAATGTATTTTTTATTGTTAGCACATGGTTATGGATGTCAGGATTTTGAGAGTATGTATTGTAAGGACTTTTTAGATTGCAATGGGTCAGTTTACAGGACTATTTTAAATTTGAAGATGGGAATAATTGAATGGTTTCTTTGTAAGTTGAAGTATTGTTTTGTCTCCCCCCTGTCTGCTTGGATTTTTGCAAGGGCCCTGAAAAGCAGCTGCGTTTTTAGTTTAAATTAAAAAAAAAAAAGGGGGGGGGGGGGTGATTATGGAAGGGGGCTTACAGCTGGTCTTTCAGCCAGAGAGAGTTAATGGATGAGGTTTATTTCTGAAAGGAATTTTACCAAGGCCGTTGGTATGGAGACTGAGAAGAAGGAGAGAAGAAAGAAGAAACCTGCAGCTGGAAAAAGTATTTTTAGAAAAGTTTTGTGAAAAACAGAGGTGGAGATGGTTTTACACCAGTGAACATTATGTTGATTTATTGTAACCAATGAATAAAGTGTAAATTTTGTAGAGGGTATAAAAGACAGCATGCTGTTGTAATAAACAGATGTTAGCCTTCTGAGATGTAGTGTGTCCTTTTGTATGTCACGTCTGCCCCAACAGCGATATGCTGTGCCACTTAGGCATCACAAATCTATGGGACCAGATGGGATTCATCCAAGGGTGCTGATGGAACTGGCAGAAGAGCTCTCCAAGCCACTCTGCATCATTTATCCTCAGTCCTGGTTAACCAGGGAGGTCCCAGATGACTGGAAGCTGGCCAGTGTGACACCTATCCACAAGAAGGGTCAGGAGGATCTGGGAAACTACAGGCCTGTTAGCCTGATCTTGGTGCCCAGGAAGCTTATAGAGTAGTTCATCTTGAGTGTAATCACAGCACCCAGCAGCTGCCCCAAGGTGCTGTGCTGGATCACAGCGCCCCACACTGCCCTGAGCAGCCATGATGGGCAACTGTCTCAGGGCCCCACTGCCACATGCCATATGACCCCCGGGACTGCCTCCTCACCCCTCGCACCGTAGCTGACCACACCCCTTGTCACCATGGAAATGTCCAGACCTCTCCAACCCAGAGCTGATTGGCTTGGCTGCCAAGCCATGCCTGCAGCTCCACCTCCGATGGCCACGCCTGCCTGCTGCTGCCACACAGGGGCGGCCCCGGAGAGGCATCACTATGGGTGCCCAGATGCTGAGCCAATGTCACTCCCGGAAATGTACTGGAACCAGGAAATTCCAGCACCTGGGTACCGGTCCCCACTCTTGCTCCTGACTTCGACCCTGCTCCTGCTGTTGCCACAGCCCCTGCACCCTTATTGCATCAGCAACCAAGACTGGAACAGGCCCAAGGAACCACATCTCTGATGGACATGAAACACCCACGGAGGGAACACAAGTCTCCACTGTGCTGCCAACCCAAGAGGAAGCACTTGCAGTAGTGTCGGCATCAGCTCCAGCTCCATTGATGTTTTGATCAGATGGCATCCCCACTCGTGACCCGGTTGTTTTCTGGATGGAGGTAAAAAAAAAGCAATGGAAAGTGGGGATATAGAGGGAACTGAACTAATTTCTGTGACCACGTCTTCACCATCACAAGAGGACTGGCAAAAAGGGGGAGGAGCAATTGTAGCATTCCCAGTTTTACAAGGTAATGGAACAACACCCGACAAATACATACCATTTTTTGGAAGCTACGTCAACTGGCTGCTAAACATGGGTTGAGGTCCCCTGCTGTTGCAAATATGCTTTGATTTATACCTGCTACTGAATTAACCCCCTATGACATAAAGCAAATTGCAAAATTACTCTGAACTCCAGTGCAATATCTGATGTTTGAATCGGTCTGGAGGTCATATTCAGAGGACCAGAGACTGAAAAATTCAAGAATTTCACAGCAGGACCCATGCTTTGGGACTATCCCCCCATGGAAGATCCTCAAACTGAAGCTTGCCTGAACTCTTTAATACTAGCCCAAGTAAAAGAATTAGGGATGTGAGCCCTAAATAAGATTGCAAACCTGTCTGTGTCACCACAAAAATATTCAAGCATAAGACAAAACCCCAACGAATTATATATGCAGTTCATAGAATGTTTGCAGTATGCTATGGAAAAACAAATCTTAAACATCAAAGCAAGGAGCCAATTAATACTACAATTAGCAAGAGATAATGCAAACACGGACTGTAGAAAGATTATAGATGTATTGCCTAAAGAAAATCCATCCCTAGAGGAAATGATTAAAGCATTCGTTAAGGTTGGGACTGGTTCACATGATGCCTTAAGTTTTTCTGTTCTGCTTGGGTGTGCAGCTTTTAGTTTTATATTAAGGGTTACTAGGATCTTTTCACAGGGTGGTGAAGACAAAACAGTCTTATTCCAGCTGGGGACTCAAGGACAATCTCTTCAAACTTCAGGCCCTAAGCATAAACAACATGAAAAGAGGAGGGCGGGTAAGCAAGCAAGCAAGGAGGATAAAAATTCATGATTTGAGGTTATTAATTGGACTGTTGACTTCTGTATGTAAATGGATTAAAACCTATAAAAATGTGAGATCTCGTGACCAAGTCCTCTTTTACTTCCATCTTGGAGCCATTAGGGAAGGACCACGACTGTGGCACTGGTACTGCCAGGGTGTAGCCTTCGAAGGCCCCTCAGTATATATCCATTTTATTCCTCTTAACTCTGTCTAGCCTCTGTTCCAGCTTGTCTAGGCATCACACATAACATGGATATATTAGCTAACACTATTACAGCTGCTGTTAAAGTAACACCTCAGTGCTACAGGTGCGAAAAACAAGGTCGCATGAAGATGAACTGTCCTCACAAATTCACCCTACCGGGGAAATTTCAAGGACAGAGAAATGAAAATTTAATCTGTGATCAATGTGGCAGGTCTGGACATGCAACCAAGGTATGCAAATCACAATCTCTTAAGGATCAGGAAAATGAGAAGTTGAACGTGAAGGGGGAATGCGTGACGACACAAGTGTTTACCCACCCTCCAGCACAAGCCTGTGTGAGCAGCTCACAGCAAGGACAAGAGGGTCAGCTGGCATGGATATTTCCACCTCAATCCCAATAACCATAAACTCGTTACAGGTACATAAAGTCCCTCTCAAGGCCCAGGGGCCCATAGGGAAAGGACTGAGTGCTCTCCTTACAGGGAGATCCAGTGCCACGCTGCAAGGTATCTATTTGCACGCCGGTGTCATAGACATCAATTTTACAGGACAAATACAAGCCATGGTGTCAACCTCTACTCCATCTATGACTATCCCTGCAAAATCTCAAATTGCACAACTTAATCCTTTTAAGTCTTGTGTCCCCAAAGATGATTCTAGGGACAGAGGAGACCAAGGCTTGGGATCAACAGGACAGCCCCAGGTGTACTGGACTCAGGTCATGGGTGATCAAAGACCTAATATGCTTTGCACTGTTAAGATGCCTAAGGCAAAGCCTTCTCAGATAGAGGTCAGGAGGATGATTGACACAGAGGCAGACATCACCATCATCTCTACCAACATATGGTCTTCATTGTGGCCCACCACACCAGCAGAATCTGCCTTTGCTGGCATCGGAGGGACCACACAGAGCTACTTGAGCAACAATCCTCTGTTGATCAAAAATCATGAAGTCCAAACAGCTACAATCCGGCCACATATTATTGCGGAGTATCTGAACCTGTGGGGGAGGGATGTTTTGTCAGCATAGGGATTCCAGTTGGGGGTGGATTTTTAACAGGGGCCACTGTATTAGAGGGCATTAAGAATCCCACATTCGCTCTAAAATGGCTTACAACTCAGCCGGTGTGGGTACCACAGTGGCCCCTCGAGAAAGATAAATTACACGCCCTCGAAACCCTGGTACAGGAACAACTGGTCCAAGGACACATAGAACCATCTATAAGCCCTTGGAACACTCCGGTATTTGTCATAAAAAGAAATCTGGTAAGTGGAGGTTACTCCATGATCTAAGAAAAATTAATTATGTAATGGAGAGCATGGGCGCTTTGCAAACTGGTATGCCATCTCCTACAGGGATACCTGCCTCCTGGGACATTCTGATTGTGAACTTGAAAGATTGTTTTTCCACTATTCCTTTACACCCAGATGATATCCCAAAGTTTGCTTTTACAATGCCCTCCATTAATAACGCTTCACCAGTGCAATGTTATCAATGGCATGTTCTTCCCCAAGGCATGAAAAACAGCCCCACAATTTGTCAGTGGAATGTTACACAGGCACTCTCATCCGTAAGAGAAAAATTCCCAGGGGCGTACTGCTACCATTATATGGATGATATTTTGATAGCAACCCAAACAAAAGAAGAGCTCTCACAGATTCAGCCAAGCCTGCTGCAAGCATCAGAAACATTTGGGCTGCAGGTAGCACCAGAGAAGGTGCAGCAGCAAGCACCCTGGAAATATTTGGGACTCAAAGTAATGAATCAGATGGTACAACCACAAGCAATTCAATTTTCTACTAAAATTCAGACTCTAAACGATGCACAAAAAATTATGGATACTATCAACTGAATCAGATCACATCTAGGATTAACCAATTCACAATTAGCACCCTTACTTGACTTCTTAAAAGGTGATCCCGAATTAACTTCCCCCAGAAAATTAACCCCAGAGGCAAGAGCAGCTCTCAAAACAGTAGCGCAAGCTATCAGACAGACAAGTCCACCGGATATGCCCAGAGGTGTATATCACTGTGTTCATTCTCATTGTCAATTTTCATCCCACTAGTATAATTGGACAGTGGAATACTCATTGTCCGGACCCTCTGCACATTCTAGAGTGGGTGATTTTACCTCACAGACCAAAAAAGACGGCACCCAGAGTGTTTGAGCTAATCGCACAATTAATTATTAAATGTCGTCACAGGTGTTTACAACTTAATGCTAGAGACCCTTCAAAAATCAATATTCCTGTGACACAAGATGGGTTTGTATGATGTTTTGGTAATTACACAGCCTTGCAAAGTGCCCTGCAAAATTTTTCTAGACAAATCACTTATCGTTTACCAAGTCATAGATTGTTGAAGTGAAGAAACTGCACTATCTCTGTGTGGTGGGTTTTGTTTGTTAATTTGAGATTATGCACTAATTTATGTGGTGGGTTTAGTGTTGGCTAAAACACTAGTGTACTTATTCAAATTAATATTTTTTTGTGTCATAGGATTAGGAGAAAAAGTAAAGTAGGTTTAAACTTTAAAGGGTATAAAGAAGAACTTTATTAACAAAAATTAAAAGAAAGAAAGAATATAAGAAGAATTAGAATAAAACTTTTAGAACACTTCTCTTCTTTACACCCTCTTTTGTTATACATTGATAACATAGAAACGAATTTGTCAGTTTACTATCTCTAAAATAGCATTTTTTAGTTTACTTAGGGAAAGGAATCTTTTTTGTTAGTTTATGGAGACTTTTTTCTGAGAAAATTTTTTTTGTGGCTTTAATGGTTTAGTGAAATAGCTTCTTGGGAAAAGGGAGATTAGATTATTGTGTAAAAGTCCTTTCCTTTGACTTACAGCTTTTTCTGTAATTGTTTTTGAGGGTTTGCTTTTTAGTCAATGGGGTATATTTTTAAGGATGAGTTGTTTAGAAGTAAAGGCTTTGTTCTCTATGTATTTTTGAGATTATTTTTATTTTGGGAATAAAGATTTTTTTTCTTTTTTGGGGTAAAGGGTTTTTATTTTTCTCGTTTTGTTCAGACTTTTATGGCATTATAGCTACTTTAACATTTGCTTGCTTTAGCATAAATGCTTTTGCTTATATCTATAATCTGAATGCTTTACCTTATGCCTTTTTATGATTTATATGGATATTTAATATATCATACTTTAACACTATAGCTTATAAGAGAATTTTAGCTTAAGGCATCTCCTAATTTCTTATTTGGGACTTGACTCTTCTGTTTTGCTTGACTTTGACGCCTTTATGTTGTTTTTTTGCTTGCCTTTATTTTTTTCTTTTATTTGAGAGAGGATATAAGGTTTGTAGGTTTTATTTGTGCACTAAAAGAGTTAATATTTTTTTGGGTAGTGGTTGGAGCAGTTGTGGTGGAGTATTTTAGGCCACACTGGGAGTTAGGCTAGGATAGTTGGGGTTTAGAGGGAAATGGTGGTGGTTGTTTTGGTTGTATGGTCGTTTTTTGGCTTTTGTTACATTTAATTTTAGCTGTGCGTTGATGGTTTTCTTTTTCTTTGTTTGGTAGTTGTTAGGGGGGAGGGGGAAGAAGCAAGAATCTTAGTGGCTGATAGCCTCCTCTCTTTTTGTTTGGTGGTTTTAGGCAAAATTTAGTAGTGGTAGTATTTCAGCTGCATTGTGGGTTTGCTTGGTTGCTCTGGGCGGGGGTGGGGGGGTGGTGGAGACTTGGCTAGCACTGCAGCAGGGGCAGGGCCCGGCTCAGCCCAGCTCCCCCAAGCCTGCGGGCCCCATAGGGCCTGGCCCAGCCAGACTAGTTACCTACTGAGAAGCTGGAAGCAAAAGAGGGATTCTCAGGGATTTTTTTGTCTTTACATGTGTGTTTACAAAGATGCACCTTATTTTTCATTGGTGTAACAACATGCCAATATTAAAAATCAGCCATTGATTGTTTTTTGTTAGGTCTAAAGGAAGTTGCTAAGGTATTTATAGGGAATTATTTCTGCAATTGGATCCTTTTTGTTCCTTACTAAAAAATACATTAGTACAATACCAGCACACTCAGAAACCTCTAAATAGCTGAACACCCTTAAAGGGTGTTACAGTGTTTACTGATGGTTCTGGGAAAACAGGAAAAGCCATTGTAACATGGAAAGAGGAAGGTGAGTGGCAAATGTTGGAGGGATATGAGAGCAGATCACCTCAAATAGTAGAGCTACGGGCTGTAGCTATGGATTTCCAACATTTTCCCCACACTCCTCTCAATGTTGTAACTGACTCTGCACATGTAGCTGACATCACACAGAGATTAGACCGAGCACTATTAAAGGAAATTAATAATGCACAACTGTTTAACTTGCTAAACACTCTATGCCTTAGTATCCAAGCTAGAACTTGCCTTTATTATATCTTACACATTAGGAGTCACACAAATTTACCAGGTTTCATCACAGAGGACAACACCAGAGCAGATATGCTAGCTGGCCCTGTTTGGACAGCATCACAACCAGATACAGTAGCACAAGCAAAAGCATCACATGAATTTTTCCACTGAGGTGTTCGAGCTTTACAGAGGCAATTCCACTTGTCAAACACAGAGGCTCGTAATATAGTTAACACCTGACTGCCAAGGCCACAGTGCACCACCACAAATGGGTGTAAATCCTCGTGGACTGCATGCCTTGCAAATCTGGCAAACTGATGTAACACACATACCTGAATTTGGCTGTTTAAAGTATGTACATGTCTCAATTGATACCTTCTCTTCAGTAATGTGGGCTACAGTACACACAGGAGAAAAAGGTCGGGATGCCACCGCACATTGGCGCTCCACCTTTGCTGCTTTAGGTATCCCACATACCGTCAAAAAAGACAATGGCCCTGCTTATATATCACAGAAAACAAGACATTTCCTACAGCTCTGGGGTGTGTCACACCACGCTGGTATCCCAAAATTAGCAACAGGACAAGCCACAGTGGAAAGAGCACATAACACTTTAAAACGTAAACTTGAAAAACAGAAAAGAGGAATGGGTGAGGACACCCCACAGAGCAGGGTAGCTAAAGCTATCTATACACTGAATCATTTGAGAGTATTAGAGAAGTCCCAGAACCCAGTCATTATAAACCATTTTCTATCACTGCAATCATCCAGCGATGATAAGTCACCCAAACCCAAGGTAATGGTTTGAGACCTTGTCACCAATAGGTGGGAAGGTCCAAGGAATCTCCTTACCTGGGGACGGGGACGTGTGTGTTTCCACGGACATGGGTACGCATTGGATACCTGCCAGATGTGTCCGTCCTGCCCTATGTCCTGCTCAAGACCACAGGCAGCATTCCCCTGTTAACTCCTCAGTGGACATGTATGAATCAAGTGTGGAACAATGATTGAAACAACCTGTTTACCTACGTCATGGAAATCTAGGACTCCTGAAGTGAAAGTTCATATATGAAATTACAGTGCTTATGTCTGTGTATAATAGCTATGAGTACACATGTTGATAATAAAGAATTAGGGAATCCAATATTTTAACTTATTTACCAGCCTATCAAAAAGGTGATAT
Organism: Tychaedon coryphoeus; assembly: GCA_013398595.1. Classification (NCBI taxonomy): domain Eukaryota; kingdom Metazoa; phylum Chordata; class Aves; order Passeriformes; family Muscicapidae; genus Tychaedon; species Tychaedon coryphoeus. The sequence goes on from WBND01001790.1 coordinate 14,690, forward strand.
CTTTGTCACCCTTTACGTATGGCACGGAGGCAAGAAATTACCATACCACTCTGGGAAGTAAAATGGATTGACTGTAGTCACAGGGTGGAGAATATATTGGGTACATTCTTCCTGTTTGAGCTAACTGAACTTTGGTGGGGGCAGATGCTCAACAAGTAGGCCTGTCCAAAGTTAATCCTACTGTGTGAGGCTATCAGTAAACACAGCACCAAAACCACAAAGCTGGTTTAGCTGGAAACAGGGCTGTTAAGTGCCTGAAACTGCATGAACACAGCACAAAATCTAAATGTGAGTCAACCACTTGACACTAACAATATGTGCAGCCGTCAGGGTCTGTTGAGTTCTTCCTCCACAGCAGTTGGCTGTGTAACAACGATCTCCCATCTTAGGTTGCAATGCAAGATTTAACCAGAAGTATGTCATTTATCACCATCTGTTGAAAACAGGTGGAGCAGTGTTTTTTATCTCTTCCAGGAACCATCCTCTGTCCAGGGAGATATCTTCTGTTAATGGGCCATTGAGTCTCACTGCATGACTGATAAAATTACATCATCCCATTGTGAGATGCTCCACCCAGGGGAAGGAGCCAAGCATTTCCTACCTAGATAAAAATCTGAGATTTGGAGCAGCAAGGCAGCTTTTTTCTACTGGATTCCCAGAGGAAGGCCAGGCCCAGCTATACCACCGCTGGACCTTCAGAGGAAAACTACATCCTTCTACAGGATCATTGCTTCAACAGAACCACATCTGCCATTTCAGGAGGACTGCAGCCACCATTTAATTGGACTGCTACCAACATCCTGACCAACAGGGTGTCAGGTTGTATTTTGACTGTCAGTGGTTTTTTTTTTTTGTATTACTGCCTTTTTATTTTAATTTTCCTGGTAAAGAACTGTTATTCCTAGTCCCATATCTTTGCCCAAGAGCCCCTTAATTTCAAAATTATAATTCAGAGGGAGAGGGTTTACATTTTCCATTTCAAAAGTTCCTGCCTTCCTTAGCAGATGCCTGTCTTTTCAAACCAAGACATCCCCTCAAGTGGAGATGCCTTTCAAGGTTACCCCTCAAAGCTGAGAGATCCCCTACCTGACACCAGGCATCAGTGGGTTGTGAAGTGACATTTTTTGCATGCATGTAACATTTAGATACATAGAGTAAGATTACACAATGGTCTTTGTATCCCATACTAACTTTGTGTAGTAGATCATAGAGTATTGACTGCTAATCCATCTGTACTCATTAAATATCTTACATACCTACATTTACTGGTTAGAACTCAATAAACTAACTACTAGATCAGATCTGAGTGATCTAATCTAGTCTTGTAACACCTTTCCACAGCAAAGGTATGTGAACAATACAAGTTGTATGCCTGTGCTGGGTGTCAGAGATCTGCTCTCTCTTATACCGAAACATAGCTAATTATGCTAATGCACCATAAGTCATCAGAAGGCTGTTATACTGGAGAGCAGACTTTGGCCTCTTCAGGAATCTGCTTGGTAGAGTACCATGGAATAAAGACCTGGAGGGAAGAGAAGCCGAACAAAACTGGTTAATATTCAAGGATCACCTCCTCTAAGTTCAGGAGTGATGCATCCCAACAAAGTCAGACAAAAACCTCAGGAGGCCTGAGTGGCTGAACAAGGAGCTCCTGGACAAACTCAAACATGAAAAGGAAGCCTAGAGAGAGTGGAAGTGAGGACAGGTAGCCTGGGAGAAATTCAGAGGGATTGTCTGAGCAGCCAGGAATCAGGTTAGGAAAGCTAAAGCCCTGATAGAATGAAATCTGTCCAGGGACATGAAGGACAACAAGAAAAGCTTCTATATGTATACTGGTGATAAAAGGAATAAGGAAAACGGATGAGGTACTAAACTATTTTTTTGCCTGTCTTCACCAGCAAGTGTCCCAGTGACATCACCCAAGTCAAAGAAGGGAAAGGCAGGGATTGGGAGAATGAAGAGCTGCTCATTTGTGAGAGACTGGACTTTTATGTGTTAATGACTCAAAACATTTCTAAGTTGTGAAGGCCCAGAGTGCTTTGCTGGAGCTGTCTTTGGAGGTGGGGGAGGCAGGCTTTTGGGTATGTAACGGAAAGAGAGTGAATGATCGGCTATGAGTGAAATAAGAGATGGAACATCTTATGCTAAATTGCCCTCCCTTACACAAACCACTGGGTTGTAAAACTCTTCCTCCTCCCTTCCCCTGTGAGAGTCTGATGGGGCAGATAATATTATAGGTAATGTTATAGATAATAATTAAAATGGCTACATATCTGCTTTCCTTTGCAATCAAATTGCTTTAAAGTAAACCCTAAATGCATCTATTTACAAACATCAATCATCCAGTGTTGTTTAATCCACCCCAAGGGATGTATTAACAAGAACCTGGGTTACACTCATTTCCCAGGATGGGTTGTAACACCATTGAAGGAGAGGATCTGGTTTGAAACCATCTAAGGAACCTGAAGGTGCACAAGTCAATGGGATGTGATAAGATGCATATGCAGGTCCTGAAGAAACTGGCAGAGTAAGTGGCTAAACCACTATCCATCATATCTGTTGTGGCAGTTTGGCGAAGTTCCCACTGAATGGAAAAGGGGAAGGATAACCCCCATTTTTAAAAAGGGGAAAAAAGAAGACCCAGGGAACTATAGGCTGGTCAGTCTCAACTCAGTGCCTGGCAAGTTCATGGAGCAGATCCTTCTGGAAACTATGCTAAGGCATTATGGAAAAGAAGGAGGTGCTTGATGATGGCCACCATGGCTTCACTATGAGCAAATCATGACTGAAATATTTGGTGGCCTTCTACAATAGGATTACAGCAATGATGGATGAAGGAAGAGTGACTACCTGGACTTGTACAAAACATCTGACACTGCCCTGCATGACACCCTTGTCTTTAAACTGGAGAGACATGAATTTGATGGATGGACCACTTGGTGGATAATAATTGACTGAATGGTTGCACTCAGCTGTGGTCAATGGCTAGATGTCCATGTGGAGACCAGTGACAAGTGGTGTTCCTCAGGGGTCCATATTGGGACTGGCACGATTTAACATCTTTGTCAGCGACATGGACAGTGGGATTGAGTGCACCCTCAGCAAGGTTGCCAATAACACCAAGCTGAGTGGTACAGTCAACATGCTGAAATGAAGGGATTCCATCCAGAGGGACCTTGATAGGCTTGATGGGTGGGCCTGTGCAAACCTCATTAAGTTCAACAAGGTGAAGTGCAAGTTCCTGCACATGGGTCAGGGCAATCCCAAGCACAAGTACAGACTGGGCAGAGAATGGATTGAAAGCAGCCCTGAGAAGTTCTGAGAAGTGTTGATGGATGAAAAGCTTGACATGACCTGGCAATGCATGCTTGTGGCCCAGCAAACCAGTCGTATCTTTTTAAGCATGGCCAGCAGGTTGAGGGAGGGGATTCTCCCCCTCTGCTCTGCCCTGGTGAGACCCAACCTGGAGTATTGCATCCAGGTCTAGAGTCTTCAGTGCCAGAATGACATGGACCTGTTGGAGCAGGTCCAGAGGGCCATAAAGATGATGAGAGGGCTGGAGCACCTCTTCTGTAAGAGAGTTGGGCTTGTTCAGCCTGGATAAGCAAATGCACTGGGAAGACCCTATAGAAGCCTTTCAGTACCAAATGGGGTCTACAAAAAAGCTGAAGAAGGACTTTTTACAAGAGCATGTAGTGACAGGACAGGGGGGAATGGCTTCAAACTGAAAGAGGGTAGATTTAGATTAGATATTAGGAAGAAATTCTTTACTGTGAGGATGGTGAGGCACTGGAACAGGTTGCCCAAGGAAGCTGTGGAAGCCCCTGTAGCAGGATGCTCTGCCTGGACTGGGGGTTAAATAATTCAAACAATACCCTATTTGCAAAGCTACCAGTGGTGAATGGAGAAGGGGTTGATTCTGCTTTTCGTGTTGAAGAATGCCGAAACAAGTCTGACTCATCAGTCCCAAAGTTAAACAACCTGATAGTGAGGTGAAGATACAGCAGACCTGGCAAAGTTCCTGATAAAGGAGCAAACAAGTGATACTACTGAAAACTTACCTAAAGTTGCTGAGCTGACACAGAACCTGGAGACTAATGACTGACAGTCCAGTACTTCATAGTATAAAAGCCCAGTCACATTTTTTAACGACGGGGTCTTCTAACATATCTCTTCTTGGACTGTGTGTGGAGATTCCTCCCTTGAGTGAGGACATCCCTCAAGGTTACTCCTCGAGGCTGAGTGAAAGAGATTTGCCCACAGTCCCTAGGTATGGGTGAGCAACATCAATCTCCACTTAAAAAAGCTTTTCGCTATCTTTAATATAATTGCTTTAATATTGCTTTAAAAATACTGCACTATACTATACTAGTAGTTATAGCTACTTATACTATGTAGTAAATAATTCTGATTAAGATCTTTTGTCCAAACATTATCATAATAAACAAATTATTTTTATATAAATGTATCTTGTATGGCGTCTTTAATCCTGTGGGACAAAGTTATATAAACTTTCAATTGCACCAATACAATCTTTTAGACATAAACCATTGACCAAGCCTGGGACTAAGATTGGATCCAGCCATACCCAGACTCCTCACTGAGAAGGAGTTTAGAAAGCAGGGGGGTCCTTTTTGCACCTTGTGACTCAACATAAAGGTTTCTCTAATAAACTTTGTCTGAAGCTCCTACTCTGCTCACGACAATGCCCCATCCCTGGAAGTGTTCAAGGCCAGGCTGGATGAGGCTTTGAGCAAACTGGTCTAGTGGAAGGTGTCCCTGCCCATTGCAGGGAGGGTGGAACTTGATGATCTTTAAGGTCCCTTCCAACCATTCTGTGATTCCACTATTCTATAGTTTCAACTGACTAAAGGTTTCTTTCATCCTTCCCCCTGCCCAACAGTCAATTTTATATAAAATGGTTTCACTGAAGTGATTTAATGCCTTAAAATTACAATGTTTAAGTAAGTTGAAGAAAATTTTTCCTATTGGATCTCTGCACCCTCAATTTTAACAAGTGACCTGTTTGAAAAAAGGTAACTATAATTTTCCCTATATATTTCCTATTATTAATGGAGAGTATTCAATTTCTACACAAAAGTTGTGAAGCTGCATACAGACTCCAGAATCCACCTAAGTATAAATGGTTCCGATTCCAGTTACAGATCCCATGTAGTATATTAAAATTCCTTTTGACTCTCAACAAGTTTTAGTTAGATACATACATTACCTTTCTAATGCTGCTCTTCTTTTTTCTATGAATTCAGCAGATGAAGAATCTTCCTTGCCTACTTTGACCTTGGTCATGCCTTTGAAGAAAAGGGCATCATGTTGATTTTATGTTATCATAAAGAAATCATTAATGTAAGTGATATGATTGGATAATTAAGCTCAGCTAATCTTAAACCAAATTACAATGAAAACACCACATAGGAATGCAAAGAACACAAACACAGTTTGCTGCACACTTTTGTGGGAAACAGAACTATGAAATATGCAATTTCCTGTAATGCATCTATTGTGATCAAAGGTTTTTAGTAACTAGTTGAATTTGCATTTATGAAAACAATCTAAATAAATGTCACAGTTTCACTGGCCACTTGTGCTCTGAAGAAAACAGTTACTACAATGAAGCAGAACAAGAAATTAAATCTTACTTTATATTTCTTGGTATGCTCATAATTAATATTTTGATTCTATTATTTTTTATTTCTAAAAATAAATGTAGAGGATTTATTTTGGTTTGTGTTGTTTTTTAGGGTTCCTTTAAAATTAATGTATTTGGTATAAATGGCAAGGCTCTGGGTGCCGGGGGGTAGGCCCTGCAGGGGTGATATCTATGGAAGGAGGTAAAATTCTATGCTGGTCACAGCTGGTTCCAATCAGCTTAACAATGGACCCACCACAGGCTCAAAGCTGATCCAGAGAAGTTCGTGGTACCTCTGTGAAAACACAGAAACAGTGCCAGAGCAGTAGGGGCAACTCCATGCTGGAGCAGGTACATCCCTGAAGGGACTACAACCTGTGGAGGAACCCATGCCGCAGCAGAGGAAACGAGTAGAAGATAAGGGTAAGGAACAAGGACTGGCAGGAAGAAGCCCCTATGTCTCGATCCCAACCTCCTGCACCATCTGTGGCTTCACTGTAAAGGGACTGAGTGTAAGATGCACCGAAAATAAGGGGAGTAAAGACTATGAAGGGGGGACAAGAATTGTCTAGCCTGAAGTTGAGCTAGAGAAAGCCAGGGGGAAAATGTTTTTCTTA
>WBND01001791.1:32233-46816 GCA_013398595.1 Tychaedon coryphoeus
ATGGTCTGTATTTGGGAAATTAATCAAAGCCCATTCTAAGAGATTCTTTAACTCCTGTTTTGGCAGGCTATTTAGACTGGAGCTTAATAAATGCTTTAGTTGCTTATAGAGTGCTCTCTCGTGAGCGGAGTGAGTTTGTCCCATTATTAGACTTATGTACTGACCTTGGTATCGCTGATACAGTGTCCGTTATCCGAGCTCTGGTGTAGATGCTGGCCAGACAATCTCGCGGCACAGAGGACGCTGTATTCCTGGTCCTCACCTCTGAGCAGTGCTTATTTAGGCATCGCTGGGCAATGGCTTAGCGCGCTCGGGACCTCCATCAATCCACACTTTGAGCTCCAGCTCAGGCAGTGCTTAGCAGCGCTCGGCTGTGCTTGACACTTGAGCTCCAGGTGCTACTGCACAGCAGCAGTGTCCATTCTCGAGGACTGTCAGGCAAGTCCATCCAGAGCTCGGCTCCCCTTGCTGGAGGACTGCCTCGACAGATTTTTTAAGAGCTCCAGCTCATAACGCTGTGCTGCAACTCAATGCTGTGCTCATGATACTGAGAAAGCAATTAGAAGTAGTCTTTTAGTTACTGTCCACGGAGGAGTGTCCCACAGCTGAAGAAGCTGAGTTGGCCCTTTTTACACGTTGGGCGCCAATCTGTGGGAGTCTTTGTGTGGGGGGACGGTCATCACTACAAACTCAGGCGCTCTCTATATTCTGGTCTTGAAGTTTGCAGTTTATTGTAAAGGGCGTGGGTATACAGGGCTCTGCTGAGAGCTGCCAGCTGCAACTCAGAGCAGGACAGAAAGAGAGTGGGGAGTAAGGAGTTCTAATAGATAAGAGGCAAGAGAGAAAAGGAAGAGGGCGATGTAAGAGAGAGATTTTCCCGTATACAACACAGTAAGTCTTCTATGTTGAATATTCTAATTTCCACTAACCAATCTAATACAAGATACAAATTCTCTAACATTTGCATGCAACCTATAGGAATCGCTATATTATCATGTTTTACAGCTTTCTTATCTCTAAACCTTATCTCGGACCTTTTCTGTCATACTTGGGGAGGATGTCTACTTGCTTCTTTGGTATTCATGGTATTTGGCATTGTCCAAACAAAGGAAGGAGGCCTTAAACATTCACATTGTTGCTCTCAGCCCCACAGTCAAAGACTGCTATAATTTCTATCTCACTCATGGTTTCAAAATCTTTTGCTAAGCACTCATATTTATAAGGTTTTCCTGATTCATTCTTTCCAACAGTGGTCCAAGTGTCAGAGCTGAAATTCCTCTACAAGCTGTAGTGAGGACTATGATGAAACAAACTGTCCCCCTGTAATGCATGAAGTCCACAGGAGATGCAGAATCCACTCGCAGCCCATGAGAAAAGTGCTCATGCTGGAGCGGGTGGATGCTAGTAAAAGCTGTGGTCTAGTGGGAGACCTGAATAGAGAGAGAGGGCCCTTGCTTCCAGAGACAAAAGACCCTTGCTTCCAAACTAGAGCAGCCTAGACTTAAAAGCCTGCATCCCGTGGAAAAGTGACCCACACCACAACACTTTTGGGAAGACTATTTGCCCACAGCATAGTAAAGACTGCTCTCCCTGAGCGAACAGAAAAAGATCTCGACAAACTCACGAAGACCCCCATGCCCTGTCTCCCTGCACTATTGGTGGAAAAGAGAGAAGGACTAGGGGAAATAAGTGTTTTAAAAGCTTATTTTACATCTCATTATCCTCCTCTGACTCAGTTTATTATTAACTTTCTTTGTACCTTTACATTTGAACCTGTTTTACCCTTAGAGTGTTTTTCTCCCAGTCCTTAACTCATGAACCCTTCATTAATTTTTTCCCTCTGCCCAACTGTAGCAAGAAAAGGTAAGTGAATGACTTTTGTGGGTACCTGGCATTTGGCCAGTGTCAAACCATGACAACCATCCAATCACTTTCTTACCCATCTAAGAGTCTACCCATCGAATCTCTCTCTCTCCAATTTAGAGAGAAGGATGTTGTGGGGCTCCATGTCAAAGGTTTTACAGAAGTCCACAGAAAGGACATCTGTAACCCTTCCCTTGTCCACTGATGGAGTCATTCCATCAGAGGAGGCCACTGGGTTGGTCAGGCAGGATTTGCCCTTGGTGAAACCATGCTGGCTGTCCTGAATCACCTCCCTGGCCTCCATGTGTCTTTGCAGAGCTTCCCAGAGGATCTGTTCCATGATCTTCCCAGGCACAGAGGTGAAGCTGACAGAGTGGTGGTTCCCAGGGTCCTCCTTTCTACCCTTTTTAAAGATGGGGGCAATGTTTCTCTTTTCCCAGTCACCTGGGACTTCACCTGACTGCCACGGCTTGTCAAATATCATGGAGAGTTGCTTGGCAACTACATCAGCCAATTACCTCAGGACTCTGGGATGCATTTGATCAGGTCCCATGGACTTATGTGCATTCAGGCTCCTCAGTGTCAAGATTTTTATGGGTTTAGGTTTTCAAAGAGGCAAGAGCAGTTGTTGGTTGCTGTAAAATTGTTTATCGCAGAGGCACATCAGTCTTAAATGCAAGAGTCTGAAATGTTGAAGTCCATGTGCTGAGTTATTTGGTATAAAGTCCCGAATAGAAGCAGCTCTCTGGTATAAAGTCCCGAGCAGAGGCAAGAGCAGCATTTCTCTGGTACAGAGTCCTGAGCAGAGGCAGCAGCTCCCTGGTACAGAGTTTCAAGAAGAGGCAGGAGCTCCCTGGTGTTTCTTGTTCTTCTTCTCCCATGCCGTGGTAGTGATGATGATGGTGGAGGAAGAGAGAGCTCACCCCAATACACGGGTTTTTTATTTACAAATTAGCCAATGAGCTAAAAACAGGAACCTGAGGCATTTCTCCTAAACCTATTAGAATCCTAGTTCTATAGTATGAAAGTAATCTTAATCCTTACGCATATAGCTCTATCTATTTACACAAATAGTTCTATCTGTTCTAGCTCAAAAGTGTAAGCAATGTTCTTACTATGTTTTTATTATGTCTGGGGCTAAGTTTCTGATCTTTCACTGAGACCTAAACTGCACTAGATTCTAAGGCTTTTTACTCTTATGGCACTTAAAGCATATTCTTACTTACTTAAAACTAAGATTTATACTTCTACTTCATATCTATGTGACAGTAATATTTCTACTTACTTAAAACTAAAGCTTACACCTGTTTCATGTCTGTGTGGCTTAATATATTTTAATTTCTCTAAAAGCTTTAATTCAATCCCTGCATTCTGATGTCTCTCTGAGGGACTCAGACGGGCTTCTTTTTCATACATTCCAGCACCTCAAGTGGTCATGAGCCTGATCTTAGAGTGGGAAAGACTTTGCTCCCCCAGTCCCCGTCCTGTCGTCCATTCATTTGACAGGTGTGGGAAGAGAGGTTGGCATTGAAGACTGAGCACCTCAGCCTTCTCTTTGTCCATTGTTAGTTTTCCGGCACTGTTTATGAGGGGGTAACACCTTCTTTGACCTTCATTTTCTGGCTGACAAACCTGTAGAAGCCCTTCCTGTTATTCTTTGTGTCCCTTGCCATGTTCAGTTCCAGCTTCACCTTGGCCTTCCTCACCCCATCTCTACACAACCAAACTCCACCTCTATACTCTTCCCAGGATAGCTGTTCTTGTTCCCACTGCCTGTGCGTTTCCTTCTTTCCCTTTAGTTTGACCAGCAGTTCCCCACTCAGCCATGCCAGTCTTTTGCCTTCCTTGTCCAGTTTATTACTCCTGGGGATCACCTCCTGGGTATTCTTTAGGCTCACCAATGTATTTGGTTGCTTGTGCAATCTCTGTGATTTTCGATCTGCGAGACAGATGATAGTTCAGCATACTCTGCATTACCTGTACAAAAGTTTCCAAAAATGTAGCCTTTTTTAACCATTAAGGGGAATGTTCCCTCCATTTAATGTTTTTCTGTGGCCTTTGGGTGTATAATTGAGAATTATAGGCTACTTGTGGATTTCTTTTGAAAAGTTAGATGCTGCTGAATATGTTAATTTCTCAAAATACAGGTTTATTTGCTTTCCATCTCAGTTGTCAATAATTACTACAGCCCTGAAAATGTAGGGTTTTAAACTGAATCGAGCTAGAATAGATTCTTATGTTACTCAATGAAATGTCTCAGCCTCTTTTTAAGTTCATTAAATAGTTAGTTTCAACAGTGATGTTGGTATCAGTACCTCCACAGATTAATTATCAGACTTAGAAGAAACACACTGTTACTATTTTTTTGTTCTTTAATTTCCTTGAATTTCATTGTATTTGTGCATGATGAAATTAGTAAACAGAGACAGCAGTTGGTTTTTGTTACTATTTGATGATGGTAATAACAGTATACTACTTTGAATTAAAGTTTCTGGGCTTGGTTTGTTTTAATACCAATGCATTGTTACTTCATTGTCATTCTGTGCCAACTTCTTTTTCTGGAGCTTAGTTTCTGTTGCTATAGAGCTAGGAGTGGCAAAAGAATATAGCAACACAAGACTTCCTACAGAGGCAGAAGAAAAGCAATTTATTAAAGAAGCAATCACACTTTTATAGACTAGATCGTAGAACTGAGGATAGAATTAATTTCATTGGTGCAAGGAAGGTAACACCCCTTGCAAACATGCTTTCACCTAAACATCATGTCTCTCACACATCCTCCTGTGCCAACAGTAGGTGCTAATCTCTGTTATTAATTCTTTCCCTTCTGTTTTCCTTTGAGTAGCTTGAGAAAGACTCAAGCTTCTTTTTCCCTTGCTCTTTCCAGGATCCACAAGTTTCGGCTCTCAAGCATAAGGTGTCATTGTTCTTGAAAATAAAACTTTGTATTATTTAAATACCTCCTTCTTTACTGTGTCACTTTTTGTATGTACTAATGTTCAGTCTTTAACTGTTATCAGGTGAAAAGAGAGAAATAGCTCCTCTTTCTTTAAGATATTTCATCAGAATAATAACCTTTCATAAAAACCTGAATATACCTTAAATGACACTGGGAATTCTGTTACTTTATTATGACTGTGGGTTTTGTTTTGTTCATTTTGTTTTGTTTTTATAAATGAGAGTTATGACTCCACATTAGGTTTTTGTCATTTTATTTACATAAAATTTACGTAGAATGTCTCTTTCTTCTGTAGAATTGTCCAGTTGGCCACATCTTTACAGCATATTTATCAACCTACACAAAAGGAAGAGCTGACAAAAAACTGGCTGGTTTTATATACTTACAAATCCCTGTGTCTGTCTTAACAGGTGAAAAACCATTTGAATGTCCGAACTGCCATGAGCATTTTGCTAGGAATAGTACACTCAAATGTCACCTGACAGCCTGTCAGTCTGGAGCTGGAGCTAAAAAGGGAAGAAAGAAGCTGTACGAATGTCAGGTGGGTAATAGAAGTAGCAGAGTCTGAGGCTAGACACCTCCTTCCTGTGCTGAGGGAGGAAGTGTGAGAGTACTGAGCAGGAAAGGCATAAAGAGTGGACTTTTGTCTCCAAGAACTATGCTTAGCAAAATAAATTATAAAGGTTGCATTCAACCATGACATGAAGGTAAATTCTTATATCTAAGTAGTTCCATTTGAAATATGAAATTACTGATATGGAGCTTCATGATAATGAATTAGATTCTTGTGAGTAGGTAAGTGTTCATATACATCTTGCTGATCTTTCTGCTTCTTGATGCACAGACCTAGGCCTTTCCTGCTTGTGAGCATGCTTCATTAAAGTCCAAAATACAATGTACTATTTTATTTCCTAATTTATTATTTTTCTGTTTAATACAAATATACTGACTGGCTGGAAAGTAATTTCAACTTATAATGACAATCTGTAATGTCTTTTAATCAAATATAAATGTTGTAGATGGATAGCTAGGGTACTTGGTCACTATGCAACTGACATGTGAAAAGCTGTTCAGAAGAATATTACTTAGCTTTTAAAAGTTTATTCTGAAAAGCTAGAAAATATGAACTGAGGTTGGTCGTAGCATTTTTATTTGCCATTTTGCTGCCCCACTGCTGTGACAGTCTCAAATAAGGCTCTCACCTTACTCAGTTCACAGAATTGCTGTGGTTTGAGGTTAATTTGGGTCATATAGTAAACTGTTGGATATTGGCTTTATTTGTTAAAAAAAAAGAGTGATCTTATTCACAGAAGGCAGCAAATACTGCAGGAGGTGAATAAATTCATCATTTAATCAGAAGTTTTACCAATGCTGTGGCACTGCTTAGTTGGTATGCTAGACTGAAGTTAATTCTTGGGAGCATGCCTTTTTCTTAAAGATAAGTTTGTTTTGAACATGAGAACTACTATATAATGCAAAATTGTACCTCTAGTAGCTTCATTGAAGATACTGTTTCATCTTTGTGACCCTTTGGTTTAATTACTTCACCTTGTAGCTTTCTGTTACAGATAACTGTGAATGCGGGTTAGTGTTTTTTCAGCCTGCAGCAACTACAAGAATTCTTGGATAAATTCTTGATTTTTTTTTTCTCTCTTTAGAACTGAACTTGAATAGTGTTCAATAAATAAAATCTTGGCTCACTGGACAAGAATGAAAAAACAAAATTACACTTACTTGATGAGCACTTTTGGTGCTCTTCAGTGAATGCCTTGAGTACTGAATTAGGCTCCACATGGCAAGAACAGTAATTATGTGCTTGGGCATTGCTGATAGTCGTTACCTTTATGTATGACTAATTAATTCTGAGTGCTTATCTATAAGGTTAGTATTTTAAGAAGTCTGTGTGTGTAACTTCTTTATAAAGCATGAGCCTAGGGAACACATGCAAAAAGCATATTACTAGTATGACAAATGTGGTTTTAAGATTTCAACAGCAAAATGGGAATATTCAGCTGCATTACTCAGATCTGTTCCTTGAGTTATTCCCTTATTGTCGGCTGCTTCCCTCCTCACACAGGGCACCAATTGACAGTGGACTCATGACTGACGCAAGCATCAGTCGCTTATTATCTAAAAAACTTTCATACCTATGCCCTGTGAATTCCCACAGGTAGCATCATGCAGCCTTCTGACTCCTTTCTTCTTCCTTCTACCTCCTTTATTCTGCATGACTGGCTAACTCCCTCCTGTCCTTTGCATGACCACCTAACCCTAATCTGTCCCTCACACATCTTACCCTTTCTGTCTCTCGCACAACTGCACGATTCTTCCTCCTTACAGCATGGCCAACAGACTCCAACTAACTCTTAGCTAGCTAACCCACTCTTTTATAAAACCCATCCTCATTGGACATAGCCATGACCTATTAAGGGCAAGGCTGTTCCCACTCTTTGGTAATTAGTACAGCTGCAATTTATCAGGGGCAAGATTGCCTCCAGCACTATCTCTATTCTCTTACAATCCATCCTCTCACAATCCCTGTCAGATACTCCATCATCTTTTTTTGCTGTTGCTGTAAATTGAGGAGATGGAACGTTCTGTTTCAAAATTATTTGCCAATAGTGAAGGGGTTCCAACAGTGAAATGCATGTTCTTTGCTTGTTTCTGAAGCCAAGAGCACTTGTATGGACAAAATCCCCTGACCTTGTTTCTTTACTCCAAGCCTGACTCTACCCCACTCTTCTCTCTCTACTGTGGCACCTAATTCATTTCTGCAGTTTTCATGTATTTTTTTCAAGCTACTTACCTCACTGCCAGCTGAAGAGAAGGAAGTGTGCTCATGTGCTTTATGAAAATAGTATGTCTGCAGTCAAAGCAGTGCTTTTAGCTGGAAGATACTTAAAAATATGAAGTTTTAAGATATTTATATCTGCTAAAATCGCTCAAATATTTTTTTTGAAATGGCAAAATGTGAGAGTTTAGTCTATCTAGGTAAATCTTACAATGCCATGAACAAATGGAAACTGATAAGTAAAAGTAGACTATTAGTACTGCATCTAGAACTTCAGTAAAAGGACAGTTTGAATTGCACTTTGATCATATGATATTACATAAACAGATTTCCACTCAAAATTCTAGCATCAGGCATTTATTGAGGTGTGAATCTGTATGTGAATTTCACATAAAGTTAAAATAAGAAAGCTTTTACATGCTGTACTGACTCATTAATTTTGTAGGTATCCTCTGTATGCACAACTCAAAATGGCATACTGTATCTTAAAAATAAATAAATACCAGGTCTTCTGTTCATTTGAAACTGACTTCTCAGCTTTTACCTCTAACATACATGGTGGGTTTTTTTAATCCAAGTAGCAAGAAGCTACACTATGTGAAGCCATGATCTGAAATAAGCACTATACTCTGTTATATTTCTGTTGGCACTGTTTAACACACTGTATCTTTTGTTTCAGGTTTGTAACAGCGTGTTTAACAGCTGGGATCAATTTAAAAATCATTTGGTAATACACACTGGTGACAAACCCAACCACTGTACCTTATGTGATTTGTGGTTTATGCAAGGCAGTGAGCTGAGAAGGCATCTCAAAGAAATGCACAATATTTCAGAACGAATAGTGACAGAAGAGGTTCTTCCAGTGGAAGGTATGGAAGCTGAACCAGTAACATCAATGACAATAATAGAACAAGTTGAGCAAGTGCATGTCCTACCAGTAATTCAGGTACAAGTGGATCCTGCACAGGTTACTGTGGAACAGATGCACCAGGATCTCATACAGGACAATCAAGTGAAAGGCACACAGATGGAGGAACTGCAAGAACAGGTGCAAATTAGTTATTTAGAAGTTGAACACATTCAGACTGAACAAGGTGCTGAAGTTCATGTGGAACAATTACATGTTGGGCATGTAAATCAAATACAGGTGGAAGAAGTACAGGCGGAACTTATAGATGAAACAGACTTTGAACAAGTAGAATATGAAAGTGTTGATCAAGGAGAAGCAGAAAAAAATGAAACTAGTAAAGTAGATGATGCAGATATGGAAGATCATGAACAGGCTGAAGACTTAAAAACTCAACAATTAGTGCACATACAGAATAAAAAGGTGGATAACTAGGACAAATAACCACACTGTGAAGCTTTAGAAATGAAGTACCCAATTATTTTTGCTAGATTTTACATTGGTTTTTGAATCAATGGTCAGTGGTCACCTTTCCAATATACTGTCCTTAGGAAGATGGACAAGTGGACCAAAGTTCATTTTCTTCATGTACAACTAAACCTTTCATATGCGAAAAATTACTTTACCATTCATGTAATGCCATGGAACAGAAACCACCACAGCTTTGTTAGGATTTTAATAATGAATAGCTTGTATCATTTACATCATCTCTGGGTATATGTAAGAATAACTTTGCCTCTTTTCCTCTTGCTATAGAAGCAAACTCTTGCTATAGATTTGCAGGGTGTCTGTGGCAGAAGAATCAGTAAAATCTGGTGGGTTCTAAAGTAAATGGATAATCAGGTACCTGTGAATTTTCTGGGCAGACTGCTGTTTCCTAACAGCAGTCCCTAACTTTCAGGCTGGGGAAAACAAACATTATTGCTGGAGGTCTCAGAGCACAAAAACATTGTGCCTTTTTGACAGGGGTGAAATTTCCACAAAGCTCCTAGAGAGAGCGTTCAACCTATTTCAATAAAAGGCAATGCGGATAATGTTATAGTGCTTTATATTTTTGCTTAAAATTGTCAGCTAGCGATTTGGGGTTTTTTTTTCATTAAATTTAGGAGGGGATGAGGGAGGAAACAGATTCCATGTGGAGGCAGCAGGACACTCTAAAAGGGACACTTTAAATTAGGAAAAGCTCAGTAGAATCTGTGATAAATATGAGCTGGAAGAAAGCTACCAGCAGACTCTTCTTTTATAAATTGTCATTTTTGAAAAGGAATATTTTTAAACATATAGAGAAGGCTTGTCTATATGGTATCAGGTTCCTAACTTTTTAAAATGAAATTCTGACACTTGACACAAAGAGGTTGTAGTAAAAGTAAAAGCCATAGGTATGAATGGTAAAATGTGAATTGAAAAGTAGGAGTGTAAATATTTTAATCAGTATTAGACAACAAAACAATAGCATCCATGAAATATTGAATTTGCTTAATCCAATAAATTTGGAACAACTGAGTGACTGTCAATTACAGTGCCAGATCCCAGTAGCAAGAATCAATATAATTTTAATAACTTTATAGTAATGACCTAATAATCTTAAGTTTGTTTAGAAAATACTTGTCTGGCTCTATGTTTAAGGATGCTAAGAACTTCCAATTCTCAATTATTGCCTTGAGATTAGAGGTGCCTTCTGAAAAGCTTTGTTTTCAAAGCCCTAAATAAACAGAGGAATTTTTGCAAGGATGTTCCCTAATGCTCTTGGTATTCCTGTAGATCTTGCTTAAAATCAGGCTTTTCTATTCAGTCTTCTCTAAATGCAAAATTATTTCTTGAGATTTGTGCTTTTATTTAGTATTATTCAAAATTATTCTTGTGTTTCATTTAGTTAGCCTTGGAAAAACTGTTGCAAAACAAACATGAATCTCAATTAAAATTTCAAACACTTTAATTAGCGTAACTTACATTCTTTTTTGTGATGCTTTGTATTTTCTCAGATGTAAATAATATGGGATGAGATTATGTGCAGAGGAAAGAATGTGACCTGATATTAATCATGAAAGTCAAAAAGCTATTGGATTTATACCTGGCTTCTGATAAGAAGCCTGTCTTCTGATAACATGGAGGGGGTGCATAACTCTAAATTTTTAGGCATTTATGCATATAGACACCAGATCTGTATCAGTAGAATTAAAGGAACAATCTGGTTGTGTCTAATTAATGAAACTAACTTAGGCAATTTAAGTCCAATGTAAATTGAGCAGTTAGGTGATACTGATAGCAGGTCTATAATTTGGTAAGCACAGTTGGGCTATTTTTTTTTCTGTTTGATCTCCTCTTTTTAACAACAGCTTGCAAATTTGGTAGGAGAGAAATGATGCTTTGTTGTTTTGCCCAGTGCTGCCTCTACAGACTTTTATTGAGTCTGAATGGGAATGCAGTGGGGGCATGACCAATCCTCTCCTCACATCGAGGGACAGGGTGAGAGGTTCTCCTTAAGTAATAGCTCCACTTGAAAGTGTTTCCCTTTGCAACCCCCTCTTCCCTAGAATTTCCTTCCCAAATTGCTTCTACCAGTGGAGTCCTCCATGCCTCCTTACTGCAACAGCAACTGCAACTGTGGGAGGGATGATTGACTTGGAGAGTCAGAAGTTCTGGTTGCCCTCTGTAACAGCCACCTTGCCATCCTCTTTCTGCCACAAATGTCTGTATAGACATACAGACCTCTCCAAACTATATACCTCTTCACCACTGGAGGAGTTCTCTTTAAATAAGTATATACTGCTGGTCCCCAGAGTGCCCTGTGTTATGCTGGTACTGGTCTGTAGCTTGCAATGAGGCAGCATGCAGCTGCACTTGTTGCCTGGTGCCTGCAGTGGGCCATGTCACATGAGGTGAATGCTTGAATTTATGCTGAATGAAACTAATTGTCTAAAGCACTGGGGTCTAGGCAGTGAGAAATGGAAAAGTTGGAATGAACAAAAACCTGTGAGGTGTGTCTGGATACAAAATAAGAAGCAAACATTAAATTGAGACTTGTGGATTTATATACAATATTAATGAGAGGCCACAAGCTACTTCTGAAAGAAGGGCAGGGAGAGGAAAGGGAGCTGATCAATAGTTTGAGATCTGCTAAGTTATTCACACAATATAAGAAAGGATTAGCTGCTTTTTTGGAAAACAGTTGCAAAAGCATGTTTCATCTGCAGGCTTATGAGGATGGAATTGGATGTTAGTCCTGTGTGAGATGGTCACTAGAGGAGGATCATGCAGCTTCTGCTGTTTCATGGTTGCAGTGGAATTTTTAATTAGCTAATAGTGCAGAATATAGTAGTGTCTTACACAAATTCTGTAACTCGGTATTATTTCGAATGAGGAAACATTTAAATAGGTGTTTAATTTGGTTGCTTACTTTTAAGGACTGAAGTATCTGTCCTATAAGGACTATTGTGAAAATGTAACATGCAGTTAGAATTTTTTTGGTTATTTCTAACAACTTCCTTCTTAAGCTGTAGCGTTTGCTTCTAGAAAATAATTTTAAAATTAAAGCAACCTGTTTACAATGAAAATACAAATAATTTGTAGCTTGTCAAACACTTGGCAGCTCAGGCAGGTACAACAGAAGCTAGAGCTCACTAGCTCAGATCTTGTAAAGCTTCAGCCATGGCTGGACATAACTGTGGGAGCATGCCTGTGTTTGCATCCTGGCCACAGCTTTGCATGCAGTGTGAGTAATGCTCTCACAGCTCCCTCAAACTTTTTCCTTAACTGGAACCTTGACATCTATAGACGTCTCTGCTGGGACTTAGTCTTTCCAATTCCTTTGAGAGCTTGGTGGCTTGTTGAGGAAATAGCTTTTACCATTAAAAGATCTGAAACTAGAAAGGGGGATGCAGCATGTACATCCTAGCGTGAGGGTCTCTAATGTGGGGGTACAAGGACACAGAGGGTATAAGTGGTGTTCAGAGGGCTGTTCCAGGCAGGTGATAGCCAGTCCTGGGATTGCAGCCCAGCTGTCCAAGGTTTTGTAACAAAGATGGCTGCAGTGGCTGGCTAGCCTGGACTGCAAGCCCTCTCAGCTGGGGTGTTGGGAGTTGGGCAAGCGGGGGATATGGTAAGGCAGGGATGTCCATCCCCATCTCATGAGGAGAAGAGTGATGGCCAGTGATTGGCAGGGGCTGCAGCAGTGCTGAGGCACACAATCCCAGGAAGGCCTCCTCTGCCCAGAGTTAGCCTGCTGGAAGGTTGAAAGGGGCAGTGAGGCACTGCAAAGCCAAAGCTGGAGGCAATGGGGAGGGAGCCAGTTTTCAGGTACAGCAGTGGAACCATAGTACCAGTGGTGGCCGGCTATGTCCCCTGCTTGGGTGGAGATCTGGCCCCTGGAGGTGGCACTGCCTCAGCCAAGCATCCCAGGCTGGTCCTCGTCAGATTCTGCCAATGGATTTTTGTGGGAAAAGGAGGCTGAGCCACTGCACGTTGCCAACTTGCTGTGAACATGCATGGGCTCCCAACACCCATATGTGCTGTTTTATAATTCTGGTGCTCTTCCAGCACAACTGGGTCTTAAAGCTTTTGCCAAGGTGTTATGGGTTGACCCTGGCTGAACAGGTGCCCACCAAGCCACTCTATCACTCCACTCCTCAAGTGGACATGGGAGAGAAAATATAATGAAAGACTGTGGTGGATTTAGTGCTGGCCAAATCACCAGTGCACCCACTAGAATTATTTACTCATTTCTTGTTGTGAGATAGGATTAGGAGAAGAGCAAAGGAGGCTCAAACTTTAAAGGATATAAAGAAAAACTTTATTAACAGAAACTAAAAGAAAAAAAATAAGAATCAGAATAAAACCTTCAGAACACTTCTCCTCCCCCCTACACCCTCTTTTCTTTCCCACTGACAATATACAGAGACAAATCTGTCAGTTTACCATCTCTAAAACAGTCTTTCTCCAGTTCACTTAGGGAGCGGAGTCTTTCTTCAATCTATGGAGACTTCTCCACAAGAAAACAGTTCTCTTGTGGATTTTAATTTTCACAAATAGAAGCCACCCAGAAATCTGCAATTGTGAAGTCCCTCCCATTTTTACAGCCCTCCCACAGCTGAATTTATGGGCCATATCAAACCTATGGGGTACTATTTTAAGGATGAGCTGTTCAAAAGAAAAGGTTCTCTTCATCTATCTCTAAGATCATCTTCATCTCTGGGAACAGAGGTCTTCTTTCTTTGGGGACAAAGGGTCTTCATCACTCTTGTCTCTGTTCAAACTTCTCATGGGATCACAGCTACTTCAACATCTGCTTGTTCAGCATGGATGCCTTTGCTCATGTCTACAATTTGAACACTCCCTCCCCCCATGCTTTTCCATGAGTTACAGGGGAAAAGAGTCTGATGTATCAATCATCTTCACCACAGCCTTACAAGAGAATTTCAGTCCAAGTTAGGGCATCTCCTCATCCCCTCCCATCTGGGACCTGACTCTCTCCTTACTGATCTTGATGCCTTCATGTTGTTTCTCCATGTGTCTTCACTCTGTCCTTTTCTTTCACTCGAGAGATGATGGAAGGTCTGTAGGTCTAATCTGTGCAATGAAAGAGTTAATATCTTGCCCAGGCAACGGCTGGAGCAGTCACTGTTGAGTATTTCAGGCCGTGCTGGGGGGCTGGGCCAGGCTAGCAGAGGCCCAGCCAGAACGGGGGTGGTCGGTCTGGCTGCATAGCTGTTTTCCAGCTCTTGCTGCATTCAATTCCAGCCGCGGACTGAATGGCTTCTTCTGCCCCTGCCCAGAAGCTGTTGGGGGCCGGCCCGGCCCCTGCCGGGCCGCGCAGATTGTGGCGGAGGGAGCCTGTCTCGTAGCTGCTCCTGTGGCCTGGCAGACCCCCGCTCAGCACAGGCTGGCAGCGGGGCAGGGCTCAGTATTGGCAAGATGCCAGCAGCCGTGCTGGAGGAGCGGGACCCGGCTCGGCCAGCGCTGCATCACAGCAGAGTCCGGCCCTGCCGGGACAGGGCCCGCCCAGCCACACAGAGGGGCCGGGCTGGGCTGGCCCGGGCCACTTGTTACCTACTCCACACACGGAAG
>WBND01001793.1:0-16510 GCA_013398595.1 Tychaedon coryphoeus
CCAGGGCACTGCTGGCTCATGTTCAGCTTGCTGTCAACCAGCATCCCCAGATCTTTCTGGCGGGCTGCTTTCCAGCCTCTCTTCCAAAAATTATGCCTTGTGTCACTTGCAGCACTAGACTGCATCATTATGTCAAGTTTTCTCCATTTTATACATGGAAAGTATGCAGCAAAACTTGATAAAGAAGTTTTCTCATAGCTATGCAAGAAAATAATGCATTCTACAAACAGCATGCACCAAGTCTGTGACCTAATCCCTGGTCTGTTCAATTAGGTCTTGGCACCTTCTTTTTAAAGGATAAAAAAAATCTGCAATTCAACTGAGAGTGGTATAGTGCATAAAAATGCATTTTCACGACACATTTCATTAAGATATATAATATTTTCAGGCAGGTGTCAGTACTGTGAAATGTCAAATACTTTTATTTTTTCTTTTAGATGGCTTTTAAATATTAGCACAGCAAAACTGCTGTTTAATTGAAATTCCCTTTGCTGTCACTCAGACAAACAGAAGGATTAAAACATCAATTAAATGGTGATTATGGCACTGTGTTACTTTGCAGAATCTGAAATTAAACGTTTAAGAATAAACTTTTGTGGAAGAAGCTGTTGAATAACTATTTGAGGAAGCAATCCCAAGTTTAATATCTGAAAAAATTTATTTCTGAAATATCATTTTATATGCATTTTATGAAGAAAATGAATACTTTTTCTTCAATTTTTGAGAGTACCAACAAAATAGCATAAATTAAATGAAACTAGGAATAAAATTGAGGAAATAAGTTTTCCCCTAAAGAATCTATGCAAATTCAGGCTCTAGCCTCCAAAACAGAGCTGAAAATAGATATTCATCTTTGCAGCTCAGGCCATTCCCTGGGAGTGCAGGATAGCTACTGGGGACAGCGAAGACGATGAATGTCTAGTACAATTTAAAGTAAAATTTTTTTGCTCAGTACACATAAATGCATGGTTTTGTGCTCCATCTCAATGGAAAATAGACATGGTCACTGCAGTCCTGGAATGCACATATTGAAAGGAAATCAATCTCTTCCTGAATTGTGTGTGGGTACATCTGTGATGATTTAGGCACAACTTCACAACAGAAGATTTTCCAAGAGGTGATAACTCAGTGCCTGAAATGTAGCTTCTCTCTTTGCCAGGCTGATGCAAGGCAGGCTTTCCAAAAAACTGGGAAGCTCACAACCAGCAAACATTTCCAAAATTTACCATGAATGGTCTTAAAATCTGAAAGTAGGGAAGGCTGAGGAAGGTTTTGTATTTGAATGAGCTTCAAGACATGTTGCAAAAATTTTCAGTGTTGTCAGCCATGAAGAGTCATCCAGTCATGCATTAAACTTTGTGTAATTGCAGTCACATGATAAAATAACAGGTTTTCAGCACTCTTATCACAAAATTTTGGATCAAGCAGCATTTTCCCAATGTGTTGACTGCTCTAGGCAATAGACCCTTTAGTTGGCACAGCTTTCTGGCAAGGGACTGGCACACCAGGTAGATTCCTGACCGGGACGATGGTCTAGGCCTTCTTTGATGGGCTGGTTCAGTGCTCTGGCTTCCCCTGATAAAGTTACCAGTGTTCCTTCACATCTCCTTGTTCCTCAGTGTATTTAATTTATTTAGCCTTTGGTCAGGTAACAACATCAGTGCAAACTCTGTAGAAAGCACATCTTGGGTATCTGGTAGCTAATATTGTTACCAAGTTGCACTCCTGGAAAATGCCACTGGCTTGCTGCATATTCTTATCAACTTCTTCAACAAGTTATTTCAATGTCTGCTCTCAACTGATAAAATGTGATTAATACAAATGCATGTAGTTTTCATAATGAAGCAGCCCAGTTTCTAATCCATTACTAATGTGCAAACATAATTACTAAGGTAAATTTCTAATGTTTTGAAGACTGAAGGCACAATCTTTTTATTGCTGTTGCTTCTATATCAATATCTCAGGCTTGCATTGTGCTGCCTGTACTATTTCCATGCCACACTAAAATAAGTCAGTTGCTTTTCTCTAGAATTGTGTGTCAACTTCTGTTCAAATTTGATAAGCACTTTCTCATAATGCAAATGTTGTGTACTGCATGGGTGACTGGATGTATGGAAATTTTCTTCTTGCTGGAACAAAACAGGGGTGTATTTTTGATATGGATATGATAATAGAGGGGGGTGCCTGCAAGTTCTTTTGCCTTTCAGCCCATCCACACTGTGTCTGATAACTGTGAGAAGAGAAATAATTTGGAAGCTTCTACCTCAACTTTCTTTGAAAAGAAATGTTGCCACGGATGTCTTAAGCTTATAAAAAGAAATATGCTGTAGGGTAGAGTGGCTGCAGTCAAAGACTTTAATAGCCTAAATGTCTAGCAAGAGAGTTCAACTCTCAGAACCAACTGTGAGTCTAAACCAGGGAAAGGATAAACAGTTGGTGGGGGAGAAGGTGGGCTCAGGGGGAGAGCATCTAGTCCTGTGATTCCTGTAGGGATTTCAATGACACAAATAAACGAGTCCGAGACTCCTGCAGCAGATCTTCCCTACGGGCATGGTCAACTCTGAGGGACTTTAAAGGAATGCATGTTGTTTTTTCTCCTTGCCAACACAATTCCTGTGCCAGGTATTGTGTTTCTATAGCAACACAAATTTGCTTCAAGAGACAGCTTGCACAAAAGCAGACCAAAGGCTCCAAGTCTCTGAGTACACTGATTTAAATAACTGTGTGGGCCACACAGCATCCACTGCTGTGGTGGGCTGACCACAGGGGCCCAGCAAAGCTACTCTGTCAGATGGACAGGGGAGAGAAGATATAATGAAAGGCTTGTGGGGTGAGATAAGGACAGGGGATGATCACCCACCAGTAACCATCACAGGGAAACAGACTTGACCAGGAGAAATTAATTTAATTTATTACCAATCAAATCAGAAATAAAATGAAATCGTAAAACATTTTCTCCTCAATCCTCCCTCCCCAGGTGCAAGTTCACTCTCAAATTCTCTACCTCTTCCTCTGCAGTAATTCGGGGGGACAGGGAATGGGAGGTGCAATCAGTTCATCACATTTCTGCTGCTCCTTCCTCTTCAGGGGGAGAACTCCCCACAGTTTCTCTCTGCTCTAGAGCAAGGTGCCTCCCACAGGGACAGCCACCCGTGAACTTCTCCAGTGTTCTCCACAACTTCTCACTGTTCTTCAAATCCCTTCCCACATGCTGCAGCTCTTGATGAACTGCTCCAGTGGCATCCCTCCCACGGGGTCAGTCCTTCAGGAACAGGCTGCCCCAGTGTGGGCTTCCCTTGGGGTCACAGCTCCTGCCAGGACTCTGCTCCAGCCTGGGATCCTCTCTCCATGGCTCACAGCTCCTGCCAGGACCCTGCTCCAGCATGGGATCCTCTCTCCATGGCTCACAGCTCCTGCCAGGACCCTGCTCCAGCCTGGGCTTCCCATGGGGTCACAGCCTCCTTCAGGCATCCCCCTGCTGCAGATGGGGCCCTGCATGGGCTGCAGGGGGATCTCTACAGGGTTGTCTCTCTCACATTCTATCCCTCTTCTCTCTGCCCACAATTTCTATTGTGCAGTAACTTCACCCCTTTTTTAAATATTCATCCCAGGTGCTGTCACTGTGACTGAAGGGCTCAGCCTTGGCCAGTGTTGGGTCCATCATGAAGCTGTGGCATTGGCTCTGGACATGGGAGAAGCTGCTGGCAGCTTCTTAAGAAGTGACCCCTTAGTGCTGAAACCTGCATGGAGCCTTCATCACCTTCAGATGTGGCTATGGCCATAGTCACAGACAACCAGGCTCTCACGTGGTTTGGGTTCATTCTCTCTGTCTGGAACATTTTCAGTTATTTTTCAAATGACAGCAGTTGCTCTCAAGCAGAACAGGATCCCACAGCACACAAAAGTCTGAAGTTAAACAAATACACCATTTGCTATCTGAAAACACACAGGCTGCAGAATTTAAGGAAAATAATTTACTAACGTAAATTAGCAGTTACCTGTGAAAAGGGAAATAATTACCATGCTTAGCTGAGCATAGATGATTGAAATATGTTAAATTCTAATATTTTTGATGATTCTTTCACAAATAATGTCCCATGAAGCCATAGAAAAAAAGTTGTGTCAACAAGAGTTCTGCCTGCCTTCTGCTCCAGAAAATCAAGCCTTTGGATCAATGAAGAACAAAGTCATCCATGTCTGAGATCATCCTGAAATCCCTCTACATGGGTTCCCTATTTATTTTGCCTTTTTTATTGTTGTTTTTTTGTTTGTTTGTTTTTGTTTGTTTTTGCTGCTGGTGTTTTTGTTTTGTTTTTGTTGCTGGTGTTTTTGTTGGGTGTTTTGTTTTGTTTTGATTTGATTTTCATGACTCATTTGCCGGTATTCACACCAAGAACAGGCCAAAAAAGGTCAGTATGAAACTATTACTCCATACTCTAAGTGTCATATGACCAGTTTTACCCCATTCCTATTGAAACAATGGTCTTGACTTGACAATCCATTTTTACCTTAGGGTGTTTTCCAGAGTGCAAGAGGGAACACAGGCACTGATCAGAGAAGGTATCGCCTCCTGGGGCGCTGGGTCTGAAGATGAGGTGAGAAAAATGAAAGATATGAAGCCCTGGCTGGATCTTTTATTATCCTTCCTTTCTTTTTTCATTGGGTCCTAATTTTCTTCCATTGGCTTGTTGTTTTTTAAACAGCTTGATTTTCCTTTCTAAAGTGAATGATAATGAATGCTGGGTTTTCTGGTAGCAACTGGCCCAATTCTGTCTGCAAAGTGAGTCTAAATCTGTAATTGCTTTAATGGTGTTGTTTTCTTTGTTCTAAATATGCTCTTTTCTTAGTTTTAAATTTTAAAAAAATTGCTCTTTGTAATTCCCTTATTTTTAAACTTTATGCATTCTTTACTCTCTTTCTCTCTCTTTTCCAGTTAAATAATTAGAATTCCTCCCTTCTCTGTCATTGGATTGCCAATTCTGAGAAGCTCCCAGTGCTTTTACAGAGTTTTAGCTCAGCAATGGGTGTGCTGAATGGCATTACCATCACCTCAGTACTGCTCACACACTTTGTAGATGCAGGTCTCTACTCTTGTTACCTCCATTTCAGATGTTCATCATGACCAACTTACCACCTCTTCACTCTAAACTGAGCTGGAAAGTCCATCTTTGTAGTCCTCAATCATGGTCCCAGTTAACCCATGCTGCTCTACATTGTATAATATTCTCATTTACTATGAAATTTCTTGGTGACTTCAGTGGCAACAGACTGTGTTCTGAAACACCATTTCTACTTAAATAAAGGGAAAATAAATTCTGTCTGGGACTTAATACAAGTAGCATGTTATGCTTGGGATTTATTTTTTTTCTTCTTACATGGTCTTTGGTTTCAATTTCTCTCTATTAACAGTTTTCTTTGGTGAAGTCATTAGAATTTGGTGATCTTTTTTTCACATTGTCCTTCTCCTCCTCTCTGTCTTTTTTTTGTACTGTAGGAGGACCCAAGGAATGGAGTGCCTTTTACCATCAAAGCACAAGATTCTAGGAGAGATGTGTAAGTTTGAATTAGGTGTGCCACTGTAACTGAATGTGTTTGTGCACACTGTATCATGCATATCACACTGTTCTTGTAGGAAGGATTGGGAAAAAAAATAAAAATAAAAAACCTAAACGTCTGATTTCGTTTTACATGGATATTTTAAAGATATTTTGGCCTAAATGCATCACTGGTCTGCAACAAGGTAAAAAAAACAAAACAACCAGACCTGGCACAGAGAGAGAAGCTAGGAGTGTTGAGGGCCAGGCTGGATGGAGCTTGGAGCAGCCTGGTTTAGTGGAATGTGTCCCTGTCTAGAGCAGGGGGGTTGGAACGAGATAATATTTGAAGTCACTTCCAACATAAACCATTCCACAATTCTAATAGCAAAAATTAAGTTATTTTTCTGCATTTGTGATCCATATCAATTCCAGCCACTGACCTCCATTAAGTTCTGTACAGCTCCCTCCAAGCTGGGACAGAGTTTATAAAAAGTATAAAGAAATTGTGATGTTTGTAGTATTTTTTAGTTCAGGGCTGAAGGCGTTTCCTATAAATGTGTGTGGGCAGGAGCAGAGACAATGAGACAAGGTACTGATGGTGTGAATATATAAAAATTTGAATGTGCCAGATACTGTTCCAAGCAGATATCTTTTTTTTTTTTTTTTCCAAAGAATAAGCAAAAGTAAAATTTTTGTAATTGTAATGGCACATACAACCTTAATGAGCTCAAACAAAGGCAGCAACATTTCAGAATGTGTTTTCTTCTAAATAAGGAGAATGTGATAAACCTGCTACTAATTAGACCAAACATATTCTTCTGAAATGGCTCCAAAGAGGGTTTCTTTTCCAAAACTGGATTTGGTAATCCAAAGATACTGCACTATTGAAAGGACAATTACACTTCCAGTCATAAAAACACATTCTGTGTTTATTTAGGTTCTTACTTATTTACAATTCCCTTTTTTTCTTTTTTTTTTTGTGATGACATTCTTGCTCTCTCTGAAGTCAATGGGAAAAAACATGAGTCTCAGCATTGTGATACCTTTGTGCATATATAATATACACCTCAAACCCTCCATAATGTATATGAGGCAGTTGAACAGACTGAAAATGGGAACTAAAAGCATTGTCCTGCCTAGAGCCTTCTAATTCAAATATTTGAACCCTTAAATACCGTTGCTGGATGACTGTGTGTGGGATCGTTCTCATGTAACACAGAATGACAGAATGATTTGTGTTGGAAGGACCCTAAAATCAGCTGGTTCCAATCCTTTACCCTCAGAAAGACCTGCAGGACATGCAGCAAAGCCCAGGCTAAGAAGGGGTGGGAATGTCTGTGTTTGAGTTTCGGCCTTTGAGATGCCTCACTGCACGAGTGTGCAGGGAGATCACATCCATTCTCTTATATTTTGATTAATACAGGAGGCAGCAGCCAAAGCACAGGCACAGAGGAATCCAGTGCTCTGTGCTGTAGAGGAGTGACTTCATCTCTGTGTTTCACTGCTCCAAACAAGAGTGTCATGTCCCTCAGTCCCAGACAGCACAGCCCTCTTCTGAAATCTGACACAAGTGCTTTGAGACAGGCAGGGAACAACAGTTCCTGAGCACACATCTACACTCAGGGACAAGAGCAATGTGTGTCACAGAGCTGACATGATGCAGGCTTTGCCTACCAACCTATTAGTCTGATGTTCTTTTGAAGAGCAAACAGAAGGTGAAAACACGTCAAAGAAGCTTGGATAACTCCAAATCTCCTGACATAATGGATTTACCAATGATCTTAAAGCAAATAGATGGAAATCTGAGAATGGAATTTTTTGGGGGCAGGGGATAGAGTCTGGTTCTCAATTTAGACTTTGGATAAAAAAATCAACTGCAAAAAGCTGCACGAAATACAGCCATATATTTATCTTTTTGTTTAAGTGTTCAAGGCCAGATTGGCTTGGGTTTTGAGGAAACTAGACTAGCAGGGGGATTGGAACTAAAAAGCCCTTGAGGTTCCTTCCAAACCAAACATCCTGTGGTTCTCTGTGGCCTGTTCACTGGAGACAGATGCAGTGCAGATCCATACTGGGAAGGGAAAGAGAAGGCAATTGGTGCATGTGTCACTGCAAGGCTTTTGTCATGATCCACAGCACTACACAGCACCTGGTGCAGATGTGATCCCAAACAAGCTTCCTCAAAAGAAAAAGTCAGGAAACTTACATTCAAAGGCTGCAGAAAACCCACATATGAAAATCCCAGATACTAATGTGGGATCTACCTTCTCCGTTCTGCAGAGGCAAACCAAATCCTGCCTGACATTTCCATGTCATGGCAGGTCACCCCATTCATAATTTGCTCTAATTGGCACAGTGATGCACTTCACCTGCAGGCAAATGGCAACTCAGAACGGTGTGAAATCCTCTGCCTCTTCTGGCAAAGCATCAGAGCTTTCACACTGATCTCTGCGTCCAAAAGACCAGGATCAGGATAACTGAGAGGCATTTCCTTTGGGTACACATAGATATTAAAACCCAAACCCACTGTGCAACAAATTACATTCATCAGGGTACGTGAAGGATCTTCTGCGGGATCCTTAGGGGCTGCAGGATCCTTAGGGGCTGCAGGACCCTTAGGGGCTGCAGGACTGTAGTTAGTCTTTGTGTGCCACATATATACATAATTTCCCTGACTGAATCATGCAAAGAACATTTTGACCCTGCAGCTCCTCACTGGAGCCATGTGCTATTCCTCAGATGAACCTTTCAGACAGTCTTCCAGGAGTACATCTACTTTCTGCAATTTGGGGCAATAAACAGTGAGGGGAGAGAGAGAAATCAAGTCCCTGGATATATATCTCCAGGCTTTCTTTGATCCTATCCTAGTTTTTCAGCTTGATTTTAAGCTAGATGCTGCAGCTATTTTAAGATTTAAAGAAAACTATGCCTCAAAAAAATAATATGAAAGGAAAACAATTTTAGGAGTACAAGGTGGCTTGCAGGGTCATAAAGTCCAGTCCTCAAACTCACAGGAAACAATACAATTAATGTTTGGTCGGCAAAACATACTACAAACCCTGGGGCAAAAAATATTTTCAAAGAGTCTACATGAATCTTAAATTTTACAGTGTGAGAACAAAATCTCCAAATATGTGTCAAGGAAAAAGGCCAAGAGAGATATTAAGTGTTGCCAAGGTACTCACCTACTGCAAAGCCAGCAATGATTTAGGGAAAAAATTACATAAGCAAACCATACTGCAGATCTGTAGAGCTTAGTCCTATGAATTGTCTTCTGCCTTCAGCCTGAAACACATTTCCACCCTGAGTGCATGTTAAAGGATTGCCATCCAGATTCTGGAGGAAATTCTGTTTCATTCCTGTCACCAGTACATCCCACCATGCACCTCTGGGTAAATTCTCACATGTCAGAGGAAAACAAGGAAACAGACACCACCAGTAACTGAAAACAGAAAGAAATAATGAGCAAGGAAAGGAGAATAATCAGATTTTTTACCCCAACTATTGAAGGTCACTAAGAGAAACTGCAAAACATGAAGTACAGAATAAACAGAAGGCAAGTAAAGAGCAGCCAGGTCTCCTTTTAGACCTTTGACATAAACACGTTGGTTCAAGCCCCTGGAAACCTTCTTTCAAGACTCACTTTTCCTACTTTTTATTCAAGAAACTGAGAACATCTTTTAGTTCATTTCATTCCCTCAGCTGTAACAAGGGACAATGTATCATCATCCAGCATCCTCCTGTAGCAGCTGGAATGAAAGATTTTGCTTGGAGTCTGGCTGCATAATAATGCTTCGCCTCCTCATTAAAATAAATCACACAAAGTGTTGTCATTGCATGCTCTGGGCTTAAAAACAAGTCCTCAGGTCCTTCATATCTTAAGGGACAGACATGAAGGCAAACTGTGAAAGGCACATGGAGAATGCAGAGAAAAATGTTCAGAAAGGGAGTGAGAATAAACTTTCAGTGTACCTACTTTTGAAAATCCAACCTCTGGAATGTATTAAGGAGTCCCTAAGATTTTGCACGCAGTTGATTAATTTGCCATAGCGAAAAATGTCAAATGATCATGCATTTGG
This sequence comes from Tychaedon coryphoeus, assembly GCA_013398595.1. NCBI lineage: Eukaryota > Metazoa > Chordata > Aves > Passeriformes > Muscicapidae > Tychaedon > Tychaedon coryphoeus. The sequence continues at coordinate 9,617 of WBND01001793.1, forward strand.
GATTGGCTACTTCCTTTCTCCCCTATTTGGAAATTGAATAATGAAATCACCTCTAGGAATGGGGTTGCTAAATTTTGAGGATTCAACTGATATTTATATATGCCAATGGGGAGAGGCAGATGCTTCTATTTACAGATAGATGCATCTATTAATATTTTGTATATCTATCTATCTAGCTAGCTGTATTTATATCTTTATCTATATCTATATCTTTATATCTATCTATATCTATTTTAATATACATATGTATGTGTGTTGCATATATATATGTGGAATATGTGTCCATATCTGCCTCAAATATTCAAGAGCATCACAATATCACTTTTTTTAACCTTCTCCACTTCCTGTAATTGCTAAGCAAAATATCCTAAAACCTCACACTCAGATCTCAGTGGATTTTCTTTTTTCCCAAGGTCTGGGTATTGACGCCTAACCTTTGCTCCCATCTCCAGGATATCTGTTAGCAGTGTGTGGGACTCTACCTGCTTCTGGCACAGGTCACCCTGAGATTTTATTAAATATTACACAAGATGTTTATGTCCTAGGGAAGCCCTGGAGCTATGAAGCTCTGCCTAGTGACTCTGAGACACATTTCCCACCTCACTAGATGGCACTATTAACTTAAAATCATGGCACAGTTCACCGGGAGCCTGTCTCCAAGCCTCAGACATAGAAAAGAAATAGCAAAGGGTCTCTGCGTGAGGGAGGCAGATTGCAGGCCATTGAAAAAATAGTCTAGATTTTTAATTTTGCCAGGTTCTAAACCAGTTGCATTTCTGAAAATAGTTCAGGGCACTTAAAACCAGATGAGAAAAGCTCCGGGCTAATTTGGCTAACTTGGATCTGCTCACAGAAAGGTCTAAGTTGAATCCTAGGTGAGCTGGCTACTTTCTCAGCTCCTGCCCAGGAGCCCATGGAGTGTTTGCACCTGCAGTGGGAGAATAAACACAACGTAAGTTGCCTCATTAAGTTGTTACTGTCCTTAAAGCCTTGAAACCTGTGGGATCAGCCCTGGGTCCATTACTTTATAGTAATGAAAAAGAAAGGAAGGTGCTCGTTTGGAAAATCACAGTTAATTAAATTATGATCTGAAAGCAGCAGCAGTTTTCTGTCCCTTAGTGAGCTGACATTATCTGTCTCTTATGGCTGGTTAGTGGGAGAAATTACTGTTTGTGGCAGGATCCTTTCCAGTTTGAGTCAAAAAGCAAGGGGATGCATCAATTTGTTTATATAATTGCACTGTCTGACTGTACTCTCCCTTTGTCTGTGGCACATTCAGTCTCTCCTGCCCACTCTGTGGTGTCAGGCTGGTGCTGGAGCCAGTGGAGCTGTGGAAAGGGTGTGAGAGTCCCCTCATAGCCCCTGGGCTGGAAGTTTGTCAGCACTGAGCACTGGGCCAGGACGAGGTGCAGAAACAAAGTCAGGAGCAGAATTCATTTCACACTTCTGGGAGCCCAGAAAAGGCAGGCTGATGCTGGTACCTCCTTAGAATGGTGCTGGGGGGTTAGCACTCAGGGATGGGGGCTGTAGTGGTTAGACTTGCATTCCTGAGAAGTTTGGAGTTGAGTCCCATGCCCAATGCCTTCTCCTAGGCAGACACCACTATCAGACAGCTTTTCTTTTCCTGGCACTTCCATAAAGAGGTAAAACTCTGTCAGAAATTATGGATGAGCTAATATATTGTACTGCAATAAATACTTCTGGTATCCTCTGAAGCCTTAGCAAGGGTTAAACTGGTGTGTGTTTCTGGTGAGGGCAGAGCAAAGGTGGAATCACTCCTCCAGGATTCTGCATAAGGAAATGAACACTGGAAACCTAAGAAATTCAGATTCTCCAGCTCCCAAATTAATTCATGACCCTGAAGGAGATGCTTGGATTCCCTGCACACTGAAGATGAAGAGGTAGGAACATAGAAATGCAAAGGATATTATCTTGAGCAGAGTGTAGCAAAACAAGTGCTGAGAAAGGGGCTGAAAACACAGTTCTCTCAAAGATTTTGCAGTTTACCACTGGATTGCCCTGAGATTTCACTTCCTTCTCGGGGTTCACTTCCTCTGGCAATTCAGTGTTCCAAATCCTCCAACATACTGCAAGGAATGCTGAGCTCTCCTCATTTCCATGTCTAGCAAATAGAGATACCAGGAATTCCAGGAATTCTGCTCTGCCTCCTCATGGAGAGAGAGAGAGACCTTTATGATGATCTTAAGACTCACCTTGTGAAAGAGGGAATGTAAATTCAATTACTATGTAAATATTTTAAGATAAAATGCAAGAAATGAAACAACGGAGTTGTCCATGTCCTCCTCCCTTCTCCCCCTCCCTTTCCTTTAGGATACTTCATTGCCTGATGATTACAGATTAATCTTAAGGGATTAGAGATGGGACATTGCAATACATTTAGTCCTTCTCCATCCGAATTATGATAATGTCTGAGGGAAGAACACTGTGTGACACTGAATTTCCTATGGGGGTGGGAGGGGAACCATGAAGATATTGTATGAATGGCTTTATTTGCTGTTTTGTTGTTAGTTTTCTCAAAGAAAGCTCTTTGTCTCTGAGATGCTAGAGGTTTTGTGCTATTTCTGTTGAAAGCTGCTGACCACAACCAGAACAAATTATGAGGAAGTGACTGTGGGAGGGAATGAATAATAAAAAACCAAGAGGATTTAATAAAAATTGGAATATATTGACATGGTAAAGGAACTCAATAAAGAATGGACAATGCATGATTGATGGTGAGTGCTGTGTTGGTAAGCACTAATTCTGAGATCTCACTCTGAGGGAAAAACAGTTTTCTTACAAGATACTAGGTATGTGGGGAGGAGTAAGTTTTCATAAGTCATGTTTAAAAAAAGCTTTAAGCAGAAGGAAGTGTCTTTTTATTTCCTCTCCACCCCTTGTACACACATGCATACACATTCACAAAGTTGTGGTGAAAATAAAAACTATCTGTTATCCTCCTGCTTCTAATTCCTGTACAGATTTTTCCCACTTCTTTTTCTGCTGATATTGCAGCCAAAGTCTTCTGACACTTTTGTAGTGCTGTGACACCTGCCAGGAGAGGGGAGAAAAGAACAAATCCTGCCTTTCCCTTCCACAGATCTCATGTCAGTGCTGGCTTTAGGAGAGCACAGCTGCTGCTTGTAAGGCAGGACAAATCAGCCTGTTTTACCTTCCTCCTTGAGGACAAGCCACCCTGATCAGAGCAGTGATGTCTGCTTTCAAGAGCAGGTTGACTTTTGGGTATGTTTTTCTTCAAATTGAGTTAGGGGTGATAACTTTCAAAAAGATGGAGCCACTGCAGAAGGTGAAATGCATTAATACCCTGGGTGTGTTGTCAGCCCTGGACATTTTCTTGGACTTTGTTTCACCTAAGGAGAGTGAGTTACATTTCACTTTTGTGTTTGATTGAAGATTGGTCTAATGAAGAAGCTGCACCTATGATTGGACCAGTTAATTTTCTCACAGTCCTCACAGAAAGATTTTGAGAGGAAAAAAAAAAAAAGAAATGCATGAAAAAATCAAAGAGAGGGAAAAATCCCAGCTACATGTCTGGATTCACATCCCAGTCCTGCATCATTTAGCAGAACTATATTTAGGGATCTCTGTTTCGGGTTGTTTGTCATTACTGGGCCACATACATCACTAACCATATAATAACTATGTGGCAGTTTCTTTCTATGGAGCCTCAGCTCCTAGCTGAGCTTACAGCAGGATTTTCAGGTGGAATAGACAGTGCAGCTCATACATGTGCACATAGGAGGGAGGGAGTGAAGGGAGGCGAGTGAGGGAGAGAAACGAAAAAAGAAAGACTGGTTTATTTAGTAGAATATAATTTTCTGTACACTAAATACAAGAGTAGAGATTTGTTTCTGGGAAATGATGAATCAAGTCAGATCTGGTGCTTGTGCAAGGGTGACAGCCTGGTTTTCCTCAGGCAGGAGAACAAAATGGAAAGCAGCCTTGTGACAGCTGCTAATCCTCCTCTGGAAGGCATCCAGCTGATGTGACAGGGCTGGCACAGACCCTGTGGAAAAAAAAAGGGAATTGCCCTAGGGAAAGTGTGCCCAGAGGGTACAGTGCAGCTCCAGCAGAGCCTTCTCACCATGCTTTAGCTAAGCTTTTATTTCCACCCATGACACTAAAATCCACTGGAGCAATAAGTAAGAGTTTAATGTGCTCTGGTTTTTATGTTAAAGGAAGGAATCAACCTTTTCAGAGTCAGTAAGCTTAATGCTCTAGGAGTGAGGTTCACTGAGCCATGGAAATGCTTAACTTTTATGTTTCTTTGTATGTAGGGGAAGGCATGAACTAGGCATTGGAGGCCTAAAATTGTTCCACAGTGGGGGAAGAACTAAGTCAGTTAAAAGGAAGTAGTGATGAGAACATGCAGGAAAGCCATCCTTTTTGTATATAAGATACCTTTTACTTAAAATTAACTAGAAATTCCTTGTGAGAGCATCTGCCTACCTAATTAATTTGAATTCCAGAGCCGGGAACAGCCCAGGGATGCTCAGCTCAGCCAAGGTGGTAACAGTTCTGGGAAAAGTGTGACAAACTACGGCCGGGCACAAAGGCCTGGTTGGGATGGGACCAGTTTTGAGCTGTGGCCTTGACTTTGACTCCAGGAGGACATCTGGTATCTAAAACCCCTTTGGAACAGGTATATGAGAGCGATGATGTGAAGCCTCCTGGGAACATAGCAGCTGTGTTTTAGACCAGCCTAAAAGTGCAAAGTGCTGATGTCTAAAGTTCAAGTCATAGACACAAGTAAAAATCTGGGACCATGAGGAGCCATCACTCCCACATTTTCTCAAGGGGAACCAAAGCACACACTGACTTCAGACCAGGTCTTGGAAACTTCCTAAACCCTGAGGTTTATCCTAGCTAAACCCTGCTCTACACAAAAGAGAGAAGACCCAAACCCAAGGTAAAATGCCTTCAAATGCACATAAATTTCACATTAGCTTGTCTTATTATTGACTAAGGGGGAGAGAAGTCCCTACATTGTGCTTCCATTCCAGTGAAACTTTTGACAAAGTAAATTAGAGCCACTTCCATGGCATGGTGGAAAAAGGATGAGGAAGGGGAAAAGGAAGGAATGGGAAGCCACATTTTAAAGTTGTTTTACCTTCAAGAGAGACAACATCCAGAATTACCTTGAAGAAACTTTGCATTTATCAGATGGGTTTTGTCCCATTGACTGAGGGTATTTAAGAGCAAAAATGACTGAATAGATTCCAAATTTCTCAAAATAATTTTTAAAGCTTTTCCATAGTAGGAGCTTGATTTTATCTTGCACTGGATTTTTGGTGTTTATTAAGGAGAACCCCGTGTTTTTGTGCAGTGGCAGGTGCTGCTACACCCTTGCACAAAACCATGAATTCCTTTTAACACCTGTTGGCTTTTAACACCCTGTGTCAGGGTGGGATGCCATGCAGCTATGGATGGAGGGATGATCCTCCAGAATACACATTTCTCTCACAAAAAAGTAATAAGCTCTCCCAGCACACCAGGAGAGCTAATGGAAGGAGCTACATTTGCTATGGCCACCTGGGAAATCCTTTAACCAGTCATCAGTTTATATAAAATCCTGAAATAAGCTATTGTTTACACAAAACAGATTTGTTGGGTAAATTGCTACTTGCGAGTGGTTGTTTTTTTTTTCTGTTTTTTTTCCTCCAGTAAACTCCATCTAGTACTATTTAAATCACTAAAACATCACTTCAGTATCAATTTCCCCTGTGAAGGAAGCTGAATCTGGAGAAAGACTGAGAACTGTTCTGTGAAAATCACATCACCCTCTCTAAGGGGTGTTAGTGTAATTTCCTGCCTTGAAATCAAGGAAATAAAAAACTTATATTAATTTTAGGAAATGATAGTAACTTCAGTGGAAATACTAAAACAAAACCAAAACAGATAAACCCAAGCATGATACTACATAAATGATCACCTCCTCTATTGCTCTGGTATGCCACCTTACTCTCAAATTGGATGTCATAGGATATGATGGTCTTTTCTCCCTAGGAACAAGCAACAGGACAAGAGGAAATAGCCTCAGGTTATGCCATGGGAGGTTTAGAGAGCATATTAGGAAACATTTCCGAGGTGAAAGAGTTGTCAAGCATTGGACCAAACTGCCAGTAGTTGAGTCAACAACCTGGAGGTATTTCAAAGGTGTGTAGGGGTGGAATTTGGGGACCTGGTTTAGTGATGGACTCTGGCAGTGCTGGGTTAATGTTTGAACTTGGTGATCCTAGAGGTTCTTTCCACCCTAAATGATTTTACGTTTGACTGATCACAGTGTCTCATTTCAAGACTCCTGTAGCCAGTGTCTTCTGTTCTTGCTGCGGACTTTGGGACTGTGCAGGGGGGAGAGATTTTTCAGAAGGGTCATCAGAAATCCTCTGAAGGGAATCATTTTATAATGCTGCAACCATCCATCCCATGGAGGGCTGCATCCCCCAGACAAATGTGATGGCAAAGTGGAACCTCCCTAAATTATAACACACTTTGATTTAACTGAGACAGTGTGCTGTTTTTGCATGGAGGGAAGTCGCCAGAGAGGGGTTTGAGAGGAGGAGCATGGGCACAGAAACAGAGGGGGGCTGTTTTCCCTGTAGAGCTTCCTTTGTGAGCTGCAAGGACCAATCACTGATTTGGTAGCTGGCAGCTTGGTTAGCCAATTGAAGGCTTATTTCACTTTCATAAGTTAGACTGGTAAAGTTAACCTGCCTCTTTTCTCTTCCGTTGAAGAATGAAGTAACAGCCCTGGGCTCGGCCCGGCCCGGCCCTGGCTCGGTCCCGCCCCACCTTCCCACGCAGCCTGGCTGGGCGGCGGTGGGGGAACCACCAAGGCTTCCTTCTCCCTGTTTTTGGCTGGGGGGCCCTGGT
>WBND01001793.1:17431-44175 GCA_013398595.1 Tychaedon coryphoeus
TTGCTGTTAAGAAATGTGGAAGATGAGGGAAGGGGGAGGAGGGAATGATCTGGAAATCTTATTCTGAATCCTTTTTTTTTACCTGTGTTATTAATAAATTTTTTCTTATAGCCTTTTAAGTTTTAGGCCTGCCTTTTTTTTGCTCTTAAATCCTATCTCTAAAAGAAGTTGAATATATTAAAATTGGCAAACCCAAATCAGACCGTGACAGACAGCCATCTGGTTTTTAATTAAAAAAAGAGGAATACGACCTGGTTGTTCTCTAAATTTTAACTCATTTAAGGAAGAAACAGGTGATTTTATAAAGAGCTGTTAAAGGAAACCAGAATGAGAGATGATCTGGTACTAATGCAAAGACTTAACAGCTGATTGTTTTCATTTTAGAGATAAGAGCTAAATGAGCCAGTATAAAATATAGCTTTCTAGAAGCCTGAACAAGACCAAATTAATCTGTGCCCTCATTCATTTTGTCAGAAAAGAGGTGCTTTTCTATGTATTCAGAAGATGGCTCATTTCCTCCAAAGGAAGGTCTCATCTGCTTGTGGAGCATCATAGATCCTCAGATCTCATTTTTCTGCTCTGGTGTTTTGCCTCATGCCAAGCACAGATGTGAATTTAATTTGGATTGTGCAATTACATGTTATGCACACTACAGTTTTTTGATGTTTTCTGTAGCTACATTACTATATCTGAAGTATCATAATACTGCTAACTTTTACAAATGTCTTATAAAGTAAATTTGTTTTCATCTCATGGTTGCAGGCATGCAATTGTAGCAAATTGCTGGCCTAATGAGTTTGGTGGGTGTGATGGGAAGGATCATGCCTTTCAGTGGAATGTCTCAAGATAGCAGAAGTCAATCCACATTTTCAGGTCTGCATCTCAGATGACACAAACAGGGAATAAAATTCTCAGTGTCTCGTTTTGATGATGGCAGGTTTTTACCACACAAACAGACGGCTGCAAACTAAAAGAAAGCCTAGTGTATGAATCTGCACTGAGACAAATATTTTAATATCTGCAAAGCCCCTAGTAAGGATGTTTACAATGCTGCATTTTTGAGACAATCAGCTGATTGGTAATGAGTGTTTGAAAGCCATCAGCACTCCTTCTCCACTACTTCCATTTATATCTCCTCGTGGCCTTCCAGCTACTTCCAGATACTTGTCATCTATGACTAAAAAATACAGACAAAAAGCCTCTTCTGAGAGTAGATACCTGTGTTTCCCCTTCAAGAAATCTTCCAAGCTCATGTTGCAAACCCAGGTAAGAGAAGCATGGACTTCAGCAAACGCAGAAGATTTTTAGCTCTAACTTTGTTTCTCAGAGTCCTCAATATTTCAGTGCAGCTGAAGTTATTGAGGAATATATCTGGTCCAGGTAGCTCAGCTCACAAGCTGCATATTGAGACAAGCAGCCAAGAGCTATTTGGGATAGCAAAGAGCATGAAGATCGGTGATGCTGAAGGGGAAGGGATGTTGAAGGTTGCTGCAGGAGCGGGAATTGCCAATCTTTTGGATAATAAACAGGATGAAGACTGGTGATGCCAGTGGATGAACACAGAGAGGGGGCAGGAGCTGAAGTCTTAAGAGGGAGAGTGAGACTTGTGCCAGGACACAGTGAGGGTATAAAAGCCCAAGAGTTCCTTTGTTGGGGACCCTCCTTGGAGTCACCAGCCCGAAATATTTCTGTCTTATTGCACCATGAATAAATGGTTTTATGGAGTGAGACATCTGAGACTGATAGGGGAAACCTGGGGTCGAGCTGCTAAGGAAACCTGCTCCAGCTGCATGAGAGGGATTTGTAGGAAGTTAAGCAGGGATCTGTGGGCTCACTGGAGCTGCCCAGTGTGAAGGGGGGTTTGGTCTCTGCAAGTAAAGTCCTTGGCATTGAGAGTGGGACTTCTAGAGAGTCTTGTGAATGAGTAGGCTGGTGAGTTTCCTTAGAAATATCAAGACCATATGGTAGAGACAACTTTTGATTGTTTTTGCTTGGCTTTGTTTGCTTCATCTTTGAAGCAATGGGGATTTGAAAGCAAGCCTTTAAACAAACCTGACCCAGATGTTCATTCCCTGTTTTCCAAAGTCATTTTGATCTGTATTATCTACCCCAACAAGAGTAATTGTCCAAAATGCAGCAATGTTGAGCTGTCCAGAATGTTTTTAGAGAAATAAAGAGATAAATTAGTTTCCTTTGTATTTCAGATTCCCTTGGGGGAAAAAAGTATTTCTTGGACTATAAGAAACAGACTTTGAACATCTTATACCCCTGAGAATCTGTTGTTCTTGTTTGTTTTCTCTCTTAATTTCTGGAATTAGGTTTATTAGGCAATAAAATCATACATCCATTAGATGGCAGTGTTAGTTTCCACTTTCCCCTTCATCACACCTGATGAGTTTTTAGAAAGAAGTGGGTCAAAAAAAAAAAAAAAGAAGAAAAAAAAATAGGAAAGCCAAAGTGAAACAGATTTGGTCTGTGTGCAAGTCCTTTGGAGTCAGGAACAAACAGACCAGTCTGCACAGAGCTGATTTGCACAGATGCTTTGGGTTCCCCTGGCTGGAGCTGGAACCACTCCACACATCTAATAATAACCCCCTATGATTGTCACTTCTGTCTGGGAGCTGTTTAGCTGGACAAACACGTAATTTCAATGGCAATTTCTGCACTCCTGGTTGTATAGACATCTGGCATTTCCCAGGTACAGCATGTACTATACAGCCAGCTCTTAGCTAGACTCAGTGGGATTATTGCTGCAATTTTCTGTTGTTTCCCTCTATGTGTGGCTGCCTTATATGAAAGAACAGTGGTTATAGAGTGTGCTTAAGAAGATATGAGCAATTTCCTGCTCTGTCCTTGACCCTCCCACATCCCCCCCTGTGTCCCCAAACAAATAAACAATAGAAATCCAGTCTCAATGCCTCTCTTTTCCACAGGAGTTTTTACCAAATACTGCCAATACATAGCTTTGTGAAGGAAAATTGGTGGGTTAGAACAAACATACAAAATACACAAAAGCAGAATGAACAGGAATATTTTTGGCAGCTGCGTGGAGGTAGAGTGGGCTCTGTGACAGCTGATTTAAAGGCACTATAGTTAAGCACAAACAACAAAACGATCAGAAGTATATGGCTATCAGTTCTCAACTTTTCTCACAGAGGAAGAGAAATTAATTTCCCTTACACTTTTAAACATTTCTCCTTTCCTTTCTCTTTTTTTTTTTTACCATATTTCCCAGGAAAAAAAAATTAACAAAAGAAATAGCATGCTCCAGTAATGCTGCTTTGCCATGCAAAATCATCAAACTCCAGTAGTTTTGGAGTTGTAGAATTAATGAAGCTGCTTTAGATTTGTGTTTTTCAGCTGACCAACCATTTAACGATAAACAGTTTATTCTCAGTTTATTCTCATTTAAATCAACTCCCTAATGCAGAGTTTGATAGTACATTCAGGCTTCCATGTTTGATTACAGAAGTTTGCACATGAAAGTTTCTAGAAACAAAGCTGTGAACATTCGAACTGCCTTCTTTGCTCAGATTGTTAGTTTTGTGAAACTTTTAGGAAAGTAAACATCTTTGTGATCTCTGTTTCTCGAAAGGGTTGTCATGCATTGGAACAGGCTGCCCAGGAAAGTGGTGTAGTCACCATTCCTGGAGGTGCTCAAAAGCTGTGTAAGTGAGGCCCTTGGGGACGTGGTTTAGTGATGGACTGGGCAGCGTGTATTAAAGGTTGGATTTGATGGACTGAGAGATCTTTTCACATCTAAATGTTTCTATGATTTATTTAAGGGGAAAAAAAAGCCCGAAGAAGAGAGAAGAGACATGGTCTACTCAAGTGACTGACCCCGGGAAAGTTTCCTAATCTAAGCAAATCCTTGTTGGTATTATTCCAGGGGTAACATTGCTTTTTTACATTTCTAGATTTGTCATATGGCTTAGAAAACCCCTCTCTAGCGTGTTTTGTAAATGTTGATGGCGTGAGTGAGTTATAGGAAAGGTAACAGACTTTCCACTCAACAGTCTTGTTCATGCATAACCAATGCTGCTTCATGCAATATAATCTGAAATATTTCTCCTTCTATACACTTGTATTTCTTATGATCCGGGAGCTATGAACTCTGACCAAACCTTTTCTATTCATATAGAAATGAATATTTAGAAATTTTTGTGTTTTTTTCCCAGTTCCTTTAAGACCTCTAAGACTACAGACATTTATGAATCCTCTATCCTTTCAGTCAAGTTAGGTGCCTTCAGCCATTACTCCCAAAGTTATTGCTGGAGTGAGACTGAAGGCACACAAACCCTTTACATCAGCACTGTATAAGCCTGGGTACTTTGGTATTGCTCTTAAACTGTCCATTTGAACCACAGATTTGAAGTGAAATGTTAGAATGAAGTTGGCAAAATTTTCACTACCTTCATGTTCATTTATCACTTGTAAGTGAATTTTTTCCTTTCCTGATACCACAGTTAACTTTATGGTCCTCCTGATGACAGTCAAAATTTAGACATTTACATATAATTCTCCCTCCGTGCATTTCAATCAAGATCTTTTTTGGTAAATCTTTAGAGGATTCTTAAATTTAACTCAATTTGCATCCAGTGTGTAAAATCTCTTCCTGTAGCAGCTGCTGCTGTAATGGATCCTCTTCAGGGACACCTTGAGACAACAGCATCTTCAGAACTGTGAGGTTGGGTTAAATGAAATGTTTTGATTTCCTGAGCAGCTCTGAGACAGTCTGGATGGAAATGTCAGTATTCCCAGTCTAGTTCCACAGATAGCAGTCGTTGCAGCCCTAAAGGTGGGACTAGAAGTCTTTACATTTGCTTTCCCAATTTCTGTCAATGGTAATCATCCTGGTGGTCAAATCTGGCCGTGTCTGGGGAATTTTCAAGCACAAACACACAGAGTCACTGGCACACAAATATAAGAAAATGCACGAGAAAACACATTATATTACTAAGATAACTCCAGCAAATTAATATAGGTACATTTAGGGGCACTGGGAATATGGAAATATTCAATGTAATTGTTTTTCACGACAAATTCATTTCAGGAAGATGAGAAGGTTGAAATGAAGGGCTCTTGTAAAGAGCCTATTCACTGGGAGTTAAAAAGCTAATTTTGTAGTAGTGTCTCATCACTACACTTTCTGTTATTTATTTATTTATTTATTTATTTATTTATTTATTTATTCTGTGGTTAAGGAAAATACAGAGAAAACTGCCAGAAAAACCCCATGATTACTTTTTCCATTTTTGTAATGGGCCGCTCCAGGAGAAATTATTATTTCTACTGGTTTTTAAAACAAGCAAGTAGCCATCATCTGTACTCTTTGGAAACTGCCAGAAACAAGATACTTCAATGTTCCTTATTGTGGTGGTGAAAATTCAGGTTGTGCAGCTGATTCAAGCTCTATCTCATGCATGTAGTTGTGTATATAGCATGCAAATATAGACACACAAAACCTGTGACCACCTCAGAAATTCCTACACTTCTTCAATTACAGTAAATAATTGAAATTGATCTGGTGGTAAAGCTTTCAAACACCCATGGCCAGTTTTAATGTCATCTTGATAACAGACAGAGAGACCCTTAATTCAGGAAACTGCATGTTTAAAGCTAAATATTTGTTATCCTTAATATGGTGGACTTAAACCCAAAAAACTCATTATCTTCTTTCACAGAATAATTCAAAGAGACCAAATTCCTTTCATAAACTCTTCATTGTTGTGCAGGTTTAATTATTTATGGCTATTCCTGAATTATAGGCATTCATGGAACGGTGCAGATATTTGGGAAGAACACAGGAAACTGAACTAATGATATAAAATTGTACAAAGGAAATGGGCAGCATTACTGTGTGGAGCCATTGTATGCAACGTGCACACGTTCTCCCTGGGTAGATTAGACAGTTGTAGTGGAGAGTTTCCCTCTTAGATTTATACCTTTTTCTGGTCCTAGTGGGAATAACCAATGCCCAAAATAATTATCACAAGGCTTTTGAATCATGACATGGGTATTCCCAGCCTGGGGAGACAACTCCTCAGGTACATGCATGATCTTTAGGTGCTCTTCACCCACATCCGTGAAGAGTGAGCTGGATGTCTTAGAAGGTGTCAAAAGAAGCAAAGACCCCCAAAGTGTGCCCAGACTAATTCTGAGGCTTTTCACCAAAGAACTGAAAGTTCCCCCTCCTCAAAGCAGGTACCTGGGCTTTCCCACTGAGCCTGAACATATTTTAACCCCTCAGACATTGTGCTTCTTTTCCTGCCCCAATGGAACACGACTATCAGACCAACAGACAAACAAATTGCAGCAATCAAGTCTCATAAGGAGATCCACAGTGATTATATGTTTTATTCTTCAGGCATTTAATCAGTTGTCTTAGCCTCAGAAGCCCTGGATGTATGTGGGGATTTCCTAAATTGTGTCCTCTGAGTCATGCCGTGGAGGTGTCCAAATCTTTACATCAGTTACACAAGGAGTTGAAGCCCCAGCATTTCTAAGGCATTGATTTAATCTCAAACAGTCTGAACTTGTATTTATGTATTTTTTTGAAATTCTGCATTTCTTTGAAAAGTTAAGCAGCCACCTCAGAGACCACCCTTGTCCTTTCAAATTAATACCAATCATATACTCCTTTCCAATGAGCAGACATACAGTATCCTCAGAGCTCCACCTTTATTTTTCCTCTCTGAACATGAAGAAAAGATGCCTTATTATTATCCACTGAGGAGGAACAGAGCCCTGAAACATCTAGAGACAGAATATTAAGTAGATGACTGGGGACAGCTTGGTACAAATGTTCACTCAGGTCAAAACTGATGAGCTGATAAAATTACAGAAAATTGTGTGCTGAGTTTTCACAGTGAGACTACAATTTGCTGATACTTCTGGAGAGAGCTCTTACTGCTTGGAGATATTTAAACAACTACTTGGTGTGAGGCATAACAGCTTTGTTGCCATACTGTGGCAGTAATTAGTTATTCTGACTGTGCTTGTGTGGAGATGAAGGGATTTACACACTGATAGGTAACATTTATTTCCATATTTATGCTGAAAAATTTCATGAAATGAACATGAAAAAGCAAATTACTACCTCTTGTGCTTGCCATTTGAGGATGTGGGTACAGCAAGAAACGAAGCAGCAAATAGAAAAAAAGAAAAAGAAGAAACCAGCAAACAAAACTCAATGAAAAACAGACAGTGTTTCTTCTTATTGTTTTATTATTGTATTATTGTATCCAAGTTTCTACAGGGTATAAGCTTAAACATGGAAGGGATACATGTCCTGGGATTTTTGCTCAAATCTGCATCCTCTTGAGTTACATAATGGTATGCCAGAAGATTAGGAAGGTTATCCTGCTTAGGAAATCAGCAGATCTTTGCTCAGCTAAATTCAGACCTCCTGTTAGTTGAAATTTTGTCCTACCAAAAGAATGCCGCAGAAACAAATTATGTGAGGTCATATAAACATAAAATTGCTAAGGTTGGAAAAGACCTTAAAGATCACTAAGTCCAACCATCAACCCAGCACCAGGACCACGTTCACCATTAAACCATGTCCTCAAGTGCCTCATCTAAATGGTTTCTTGAACGCTTACAGGGATGACTCCACCACTTCCCTGGCCAGTGTGCTGCAATGATTTACAGCCCTTTCCATAAAAAAAAAAAGATTCCTAATATCTTGTCTAAACCTCCCGTGGTGAGATACTATTTATGAAGTGACAGCAGCCTTGCAATAACGAGTAAGATCAAGGACATGACCCAGTCCTTACTGATAGATCACCAAATAGAGGAACACAGTTGTGGTCACAAAGGCCAAGCAGTGCTGATGTACCTATAATTTCATACGTAGTAAGTTCTTTTGCTTAATACTGATGCACAATGTGAAAATTGTTTTGTAATAGGTCCTTTTTCACCTAACCTAAGGTACACAGAAGTTATTTCTGGGGAGCATTTGGATCCTCCCAAATACAGGTTTGTAACCTCATTTTTCATCATCTTCTCACATTTGGACTATTTCTTATTTATAAAACATTTGCCATACAGGCATAAAAAAAATCAATTTTTAAACTGCATTTTCTGTTAGGATAAATAAATCCTTAGGAATTACTGAAAAAGCCAGGGGCTTGGCATATTCTTAAACTCCTAGGCCTAAGAGCAGAATTCTGCTCCTAGTTACACCAGCACAATTCTGAGTAACCATATCAGGATTCAGTCTGCTGTCATTTAAACCCTACCAACAAGACAGTGCAATCATGGGTTATTATTGTGTGCTCAGTTAGAGTGATTATGTGTGGGACTGAGTCCAGCTGAACAGCCAAGGCCAGATTTTGTTTATTTGCTTGTAAAGCTTCTAGCACATTTCAGCCATGGTATAAAGAAGAACCATTACCATTCCATTAAAGAAGTCTGACAATAAAAAATCCTGTGCAAATTGAAAGTGATATGATTGCTACAGCACTAGATTGTTCCAAAGTCCACAAATACATCTACAAAAAAAAAAAATTAAGGAGAAAATAAAAGATAAGAGGAAGTCAATAATGAAATGAACTTCAAACCCTCAAAGTACTTGTTTATAAATCCATGACATTCATACTTAAAACAAAGGAGGATGCTAAAAGTACAAAATTATGATGTGTCAGTTTATCTGGCAAACAGCTGCATTCTCTTCAAATTCCTTGCTACACATGAATTTCTGTGACTGAATCAAGAGCAAACAAAACCCATCAAGAGTGCAAGCATATGAATCTATTAACAAATGAAGGATGTGTGTGGAGCAATAAACAAGAGAATGTATTCAACCTGGTCAGCATAAGTTCCTGGGAAAAGAAAAAATGTGGAAGGAATAAAAGTAAGTCAGCAAGTGATCCGAAATGCTAGAAGATATATAGATTAAAGGAAAGAAGTATGCAAGCAGTCTCATATTATTTTAGGAGATTAAATTTGAAATATATTTCTAGCCTCTCAGGAGAATGTTTGGAATTTCAAAGGTGCTTCAGTGATAGCTCTGGCTGAGCCACAGTCTGGAATATTGAACTGTGGAGTTGTTTGCACAGTTGTATGCATTCCAACTTGGCCTCAAAATAACCCCCCCCAAAAAACAACATCTCAATGGCCACCAACAGAAATCAAGCCCCAAAACTGATTATTGCACTCCAGCACTTATCAACTCATGACTCCACCTCTGAACGCTTTCTCAGAACCTGCTCTTCATTTTTGTTTGACTCTGCTTCTCAAGTCTGCCTAAGCCTTGACCTATATTGGAAATTTCTTTAAGTGAAGTCTCTTTCTGCATAGTTGCTCTCTCTATTGAAGAAATCTCTGTATTTCTGGAATGCTGTGGTTCCTGTCTCTCTTTCCTGAGCAGCTGTTGGACTTGGATTAATTTTTCATTTTGAGTGGAAAGTTGCTAGCAATTGAACCATAGTTCATCCATTCTTCCACTTTATTTAGATCCATCTGGGAAAAGGTTTATTATATTACTCAAAGTGGCACCAATTTCTTCTATTAGTGAATATGCAGGTAAAATCTGAGAATAAGTCCTACTATCTCCCCATGTTCTTTCATAAAAAGAAAAATACATTGAGAGAGAATTTACATGTAAAATCTGTGCAAATTTTAGTATAAGATGTAAGGTGTTAGTAAGGCCTGCTCATTCTTGAGGACCATTTCCTAATCTTCTGAACAGTGGTACTCAGAAACTCTGTCACAGGTGATGGGATATGACTTCCCCACAAAGATAAGTAACACACGACCTGAGAGCAGTGAGATTTTTCAGTTAAATCAGGAAGTCTTTAGGGCATCTGCTGAGTGAAGCTGTAACACTATTCTGCTGTAAGTACAGATGGCAGTCTATCTAATTCACAATGTAGAGAGAAAGTAATCAGCTAACCAGATGAAATTTCTTTAAAAGCTTTCTGGTTTCCCCCACAGTCACAAATTTTCTTAGCATATCCATAGAAATCACCTATCATTCTGAAAATACCAATTCAACATTTAAATCACTTTTTGTGTCATGCTTGCTTCAATTCTGCTGCATTTTCAGATGAAATGTCTGAGTTCACAATTGCGTGGTGCTGCTGGAGGCAAATAGGTAGGAAAAGGTTGTCCAGGGAAGCTGCAGATGGGCCATCCCTGGAACTGTTCAAGGCCAGGCTGGATGGGGCTCTGAGGAACCTGATCTAGTAAAAGGTGTCCCTGTCCATGGAGGGGGTTGGAACTATGTGATCTTTAAAGTCTCTTCCAGTCCAAATCATTCTGTGATTTTATGGAACATGAAGCCTGCTGAAGTCCTATGGAAGTGGAAGGTGTTGGTCAAGAACAGACAGGTTCTTCCTAAAGTTTCTTGGACAGCAACCCCCCCAAGGCAAAACGTATAGATAATGGTGATGGAATTAACTCAGAAATCCAACAATTTAGATGGCTACAATATAGAGGTCTATACTGGAAAGACTTTTGAACATTTTTGTTAGTTAACTGAGGATAAAAATCTTCTAGGTGTTATGAGTGTTGCCACTCACAATGGTAATGGGAATTAAGTTGTGGCATTATGAAGAACCTGAGTGCTTGGCAAGGGGTACTTCTTTAAATAAAATATGTTTTAATACACCAGACTGAAAGGTCAGTGTTGAGGAGCAAGCTGTTTGTGCAATTTTTACCGCACAAGAAAGTACAAGGCTAAATGGAGCATAACAATGCTTCATTCTGACATTAAATAAAAAATGTTTTTCTCCTTCTTCCTTTCTCCCAACCAGTATTCTTCAGTGATGCACAAGTTCAAAACTGCTCACAAGGGATTCTTCCTTCTCAAGGTCCTTGCTGCTAAGGCTTTTCCTACCAGAGTCCATTCACTTTCCTCATTTGTGTTCAGACCTACTGAAGGTTTCTTTAATTCCTTGCTCAGCAATTCTCCAACTGTTGCAAGGGAAAACCTTCTCACTCCTTTCAGCAGTTTCTGCAGAAGACAGAGTAGAGATTTCAGCAATATTGTGTCCTCCTTCCAGGCACAACCTTTTAATAGACTAATACATGTAAGTATTCATTCTCCCAAATTATTTGATAGCAGATCAAATAGATCACTCACAATCACTGTCTGGAAGGTCACTTGTGTTCTGGAATCTTCTAATACTAATAATAATACTTCTAATACTTCTAATCTTCTACACATTATTGAACTACAAATGGTTTGGAAGGTGAAATTGCTTGTCAATAGATACAGGGTCCCTCCTGGTTTTGAGAGCACTGATTCAAGATATTTCAGTGAGCACTTATTCAAGATATCTTGCCTACAAAGATATAAGGTCAATCAAATCAAATCAAGAACAAATATTTTGCAGTGTGGGTTTACAGTTATAGCATTTTTTTAACGGTCTCTTCAATTCTCTACATTTCACTCCCCCTGCTTACTGAAATATGAATATTAATGCATTTGTTCATGTTTACCTGGCACACATACTGCAGAAATCAATGTTCTACTTAGGGCAATTATTCAGCAGGTGTAAATGCTTCTTCATACAGCTTGTGTCCATTTTCTGTTGGACTTTTTCTGTTTACGAATTGCTAATCAGTAGGAAATTGTTACAACTTCAATCAATTCTACAAAGTTCAAAAAAGGACAGAGAGAAAACAAAAAAGAATTGAATTGCAATAATAGAAATCTGAATGAATTAAGTGCTAAATGCAAAATTGGATAGGGTGTTGTGTGCCTGTTTGGGAAAATCAAACTGGTGTTGTATTAAGGCACTTTGTCACTTAAATGGCACAAGGTGATAGAAAGAGAAAAGCATAAACTGTAGTTCTTCCAAGCAAAATAAACATCCTTCAGAGCTCAGTGAAGCCACAGTGGGTCTTTGAAATTCTTACATGAAATTCATTTTCTTCAAGCATAACATGCTTCTATTTCAGCATAGCATGAGGAGTAAACAATCCAACATGTGGTTTAAAATAAAGAACACTCCTAGAACAGGGATCCAGTGTGCTTCTTGTGAGAGCAGACAATATCACCCACCAAGAGAAGCCCTTCTTTGCTATCAAGATGCTAAATTTGAATGCCAGCACTTCAGCTTGATTAAAATTTTCTCTCAACAGAAAAGTGCAGACTGCTGTTCCTTTTCCAGAATTGTACAGTGGTAATACTGCAAATCTTTGTCCTCTGACATAATTTCTTAAATCTCTAAATCTAGTATTTCCATTCTCCTTCCCAAGAGAGCACTCTGCTTTGTAATCATCTTCTCAGGGAGACAGAACATTTGTCATGGAAGAGACAAAAAGTTTGAGATAAGTTCTTTCTGCAAATTTCAAGCAGATGAATTCTATTCCAGGGCGCAGGAGAAGTAAGCTAAGCCATGCAAAATAAGAGTTATGCATATGAGATTTTTGTCAGCATTTTCACTGATATTTAGTTAGATGGAAGTCCAAGATAATTCTTTTCTCTCTGTTTCCACTCCAGAATTTGTTTCCAGTTCTTGTCTCTCTGAAATGACCAGAAACATTTTTTTCAGAAGTGTCTAGTACACAATACACAGATTTCCTACACAACCTCAGTGTATGTCCTGCAATTAATTTATATAATTCAGACTCAAACTACCTTGGCCAGATCGCTTGAACGCTTAATTCAAGATGTTCTTGCATTTGAAAGATTCATATTAATGTCTAATAAAATAACCTATTACTTTTAGATCTTCTGTTAGGTATGATACTTCAGCTGCTGCAGAACGTGGGGATTAGGTTCGATATGGAGGTTGCAAAAATAAAAGTAAAGGACATAAATCTATTAAAAAGACTCCCCATCATTCCTTCTCCTCCTAAAATTTTCCGTTAAGAATGAAAACACAGATTCCAGCTACTCATTAACTTGTTTAATTTCCTAAGTGGAAATCAGAGTTAAAAAAAAAAAAACTTTAGTCAGAGAGAAAATTCCTGATCATTCATCCAAATGTTTCTAATTTTAAAGCCTAGTTTGACCATTTAAATACAGACAAGCTGTAGCAATTTTTTTTGTATAAGACACTTTCAGCTTTTGCGACTAAAAATTAATGATGAGACAATTTATCTCCTAGACTACAAAACACTTATTTATAAACTAATCCTAAAGGATAGTACATTAAGACTAATGACTATGCAATTAATTGGTACCAGCACAAATTCATAAGAGATGCCTACATTGAGATACATTGTTATCAAATATTTTGGCTTTTTTTTCCAAATTTTAGAATTATTGTATGACCCGTCTTCTGTATTTCACGTTGAAATAATTTAATATAATTAAAAATTTGTTGGCATTGGTAATGGTGTAGCCTCTCATTACAACAGTGTCCCACAGGTCTCTGATATGGACATCTAGTTGAAGGGTAATTACATAGCAAGGTACAGAAAAAAAACCCCTTTTCCTTCTCTAGCACGACTGTGTGACAAGGTTCTGTACTCACAGCTTCCTCTCCTTGCCTTTCCTTCTCCTTAGTTCCTCTCAGGTCAGGAGCATAGAGTTGTTAGTGAGATTTTGGAATCGCAGCCTGCCCTGACTGAGATGGCATTTGGTGGTTACCACCCTCTTCAGGTACCTCAGCTCTATCTACAACCTTCTTAAACAGGAGAACAAAATAAATCCATCCTCCTTAATAACTGAATCGTAGAATCAAAGAATTATTTGAGTTGGAAGGGATTTTAAAGATTAACTAGTTCCAGCCTCCCTGCCATGGGCAGGTACACCTGGTGCATGATGGTACAGTTTGCTGACAGGAATCAGACATTGCTGACCAAAAAAGTCTTCAGTGTAGAGAAATGAAATACACAAAAAATCTAATAGTTGTGTTCCTTTGAATGTTAGCAACCCCATTATCAGTACTGTGTTCTAGAAGAGAGGAAAAACCCAATTTGGGAATGCCCAGATGCTAAGATATATATAATCTCTGGGACATAGACAAATGTAGATAATTATGTAGGGAGAAGGACATTAGTATGTGAAGCTGGGAACTGATGGAGAAATTTGAATAAATACTGTGGTAAAGGGGGAAAGCTTTGAGGACTACTACAATTTGATTTATCAGACTAAGTTGAAGGAAGAGGAGGAAGATCAGAGCTTTGTTGGCACATCTATATACAGGATAAATTTCTGGATCCAGCTGTCTTGTTTCACAAGAGATGTGCTTGCAGTTTACTCATTATGCCACAGAAAAGCTATTTCTAGGATATGCTGAGGAAAGCAGATTAGATCTTCATTGTCACTGTCAGCCTGTCTCAAGAAACAATTGCCTTGACCAATATCACATTTTGGGAACAGCAAAGGAACATCCTGCACTGTCCTCAATTAAATTTTGGTTTTCTTTATGAATAAAAGCAAGAAGTGACTTTGCTGAACTCTTTTCTACTTTTTATTAATTACTATTATTTACTGCTTGGCACAATACATAATAGGAAGAAAAGCATTTGCTTTGCTTAAATGAGTTCAGACTTGTATTATCTTGTGTGGTAAGAAAGAAAGCAGCACATTGAAAGTGTGTAATTAACTTGTATCATGAATGATGTGGTGGAAAACAAAGCCCAGTGTACAGCTAATGTGGTGGATGCAAAATAATGTGTTTTCCTGCACAGCGTTCTGGCGGTGTACATTATTCCTACCATTCATTGTTTCCTGAGTCATGGTGTTATTTGGAAATTAATTTGAGCCAAAACAAAAACCGAGCCTAAATCGTATGCTTTTGTGCAGGGAAGAAAAATCTCAGTGAAAAGGCAAATAGTGTTCTCCCCACCTCCCTTCTTTGTCTAGCAGTGCAAAGAATGTCAAGGACCACAGCATAGCAAATAACCCATTTGCAGCTTAACTGCTTGACAGTCCCAGGAGCCTCTTTGGAGCCTTCAACACAAGCAGCACTCTGGCTGCATCCCATTGGTTTTCTTTAGCCCAGTCACTTTGTGTTAGCCCTGTCACTCATGTTGTGCAGCAGGTCAGACAAAGCATGATGCTTTGTGCCATGTGAAGGAGCTGAAAGAAAATGTTCCCTGAAAAAAGTCATGATTTTGTCCTTTCTTTAAATATCTCAAACTAAAATAGCCTCCCCATATATAGCTTTTTTTTTTTTTTTTTTCCCTGAGGATTCCTGTGGCAGTTGTCAACTCTGGCTGTGAAGGAATCACTTCACTCATCCATTTAATGCACGTCTGGGACAAAGACTGGAAACAAGGGGCAGCAACAGCAAGGGAGTTGGAGAAGGAGCTCTGGGGCAAGGACACCAGGGTGGCTCTCTGCAGAGAACTTCCTGCAGATGAATAAATAGTTTTTCCTTTTCTAACCCTTTTTCCAAAGGGACTAACTCACTTTCTACAGCATATTGGAATGGGAAAAGCCAGCGAGTTATATACACAGACAAAATATTTAAAACTTAGAGACTTTCAGTCTGATGAACACCTTCTGTCCTCAAACACCTTACCTGCATATATCCACTTCTGTTAGATGAAGAGTCTGATTTGCATGGGAGAGGTGACTACATAGAGAGCAAAATTATCAAATTAATAATGTTTTTTTTTTTAAAGTAATGTTTAAAAAACATTAAAAAGCAGTCAGAAAATATTCTTCAGGCACTGTCAGGAATCTCCAGAGTGTATGCAACTCAAAAGACCCACACCAGAAAGAAAGTGAAAAGCTACAGCTTGCCTATCTCATTACCAAAATACTCCCTGGAGCCACCTGCATACCAAGTATAAACAGCAGTGAGAGCTGGGCTATTCAAAATAAGAAGCAGCAAATATATTAAGATACAAGACCAATTAGAAGAGGAAAACAGTAGTAAATATTTTCTAATTTCTTTCTTTTTTAATAAAAATAGCAGTAGAGTTGTAGCTGCCTCATCTACTGTGAAGACACTTGAGCTGCAGGTGGTTTCATGTCTCTCATTCTTACTCAACAACATGTTTTTGTTTTTAAGACCAGAGTTTCTTAGTATAAAACTGCTGGTACCATGCTATTGTAAATAAAATCCAATCCCCAAAAAGGAAACAGTCTGTCCTTCATGTCGTATTAGATTTGTGCCATGGAAGACTTTACTTTGATAAATAGAGGCAGTTCTGTGTTAGATTTCAACAAAAAATGACAACTTGCACACTGAACCCTTATCAAAATACCCCTTCAGGTGAGGAAAGAAAACCAACAAACCAACAAAAAACCCAAAAGCCAAAACCAAAGCTAAACAAAATAGGCTCCGCCAAAACTAAACAGCAGATTTTCACCCTTGATCCAGATTGTGTTTACATTTTTCCCCTTGCAACAGAAAGTAAGGAAGGAAAAATAAAAAAATAAATAAAAAAAAACAAACCCCAAACCAAATCAGAAAACCCCAAACAAACAAACAAGAGGAAATCTACACAGTCATCCTCATTAACAGTATGTGTTCATTTTCTGGGTGGAAAAGCTGGCTGTGTGGGCCCATACTTTTCCAATCTTTGCCTCTGAAATAGCGAAGGACTGACAGACTTTTCAGACCACAGCCAACACGTAGTGAGCAGCAGGATAATTTTTCTCTTAGCTTTCCAGAGAAACAATCCAGCTCTTTTCATCATACATTACCTCAGGCTGTGGATCAAATAAACCTCAGAAAATTCAATAAATTTTGTTTACTGGGGGGCTGGTTGAAGTGAAAGGGGCATTGTACTCGGCCCATTTTTTATAATCACGTATGAGGAGCAGCATGCAGCTCTAATGCATGGCAGAAAATAAAGGAAAATGCATCCAGATTTCTTTTGCATGTTATGACCTCAACCTATATTCTGGATTTAAAGGGTGGGCCTGAAAATCTGTGCACAGACATGCAGTCTCTTGCCTTCTTTATAGCACTTAGAAAATACTTGGTTCTTCCAACCTAGAATGAATTTTTTAGCACCAAATTTTCTAAAGAATGAACTGTCTTCACACTTGAGATTTGGATTGCTGTAAGAAGCTGAGTAGAATTGAAATTTGAAGTCCATCTCTCGTTTTCTTTCTCACAGAAATGTATATTATCTATAAAAAGATCAGTGATCCAGACAGTTCATTTTCTCTCCTTTTCATTAAAAATTATTTGGAATAAACAAATAAGTCTCAAAAATGCAAAGAAACTCACTGCTTGTCAATCCTTATACATTAGAACAGATTTTAATCTCCAGACAAACAGTCCTCTGGCATTTTTAGATGCAAAATGGAGTGTGAGTTTGAGTAAAAAAGAGCCTATGCCTGAAGGATTGCATTTGGGCTGCCTGCTAATGCTACTTTGCATTTACTTCATCAGCAGCAGGGCACAAATTGTGTCACAGGCTGCGTGTCCCTACAGCACGCTGCTGGCTCAGAGTGTCTGGTCGCTTTGTTTTCCTCTCCACTGAGTCACGCCTTTCCCTCTCCTCTCAGTAGCTGGGCAACCAAGCAAAAAACCTGCACAGAAAAGGAGCAGGGTAGCAAAATGCCCTTCTTAACTGGGATCCAGTTGTTACTCATGTTTTCTCCAAGCCTTACAAAAAATATTTGTCCAGACTAGAAGACTGGCATTTTGTTGTGTCAAAAAATTTGAATATCTAATCATACAACATGAGTTAGAAGAAATGCTGATTTTTGGTCCTTCTTTAGGCACTGAAGGAGTGATTCCTTCAGAATCATACTCTCCCCTTTGACTGTAAAAGGAGCCTTATGTTCCTCACTTAAAGTAAATATTATTAAAGGTCTTTGGGAGAAACCTCTGGAGAACTTTAACACAACTCCTCCATCAGAAAGAAAGTCTAACTCCAAAGTTAGGCTGATTTCAGACAATCTTTTCCAGATTGTCTTGCAAAAAGCTCCAAAGATGGAGACACAGTATTGATCATTCTCCTGAGGGAAGAATTTCCTTTCTTGAAGAAAGACTGCTGTCTCTAATCTTCCCTAATACCTCTAAGAGTTTGGATCTGTGTAATTTAAAAGCTTTTTTGGTGATGATGGGAGGCCTTTAAGCCACCTTTACCTTTCTCTTCTCTAGGCTGAGGGGAAATTTCAATTCCAGCCAGAATTCCATTTCCCTCAGCCTGACTTTATACACAATGCTCTGCAGACCCTGATCGCCTTAGCGACCCTTCACTGGGTTGCCACTTGTTTATTCACAAAAGTAATGATAATAAGTAGTATGAGATCACCTCAAAGATAACAGCATTACTCAGCAACTCCCATATATCCAAGCAAGTTCAATGGTACAAAGGGAAATTAGCATTTGCAATTGTACAGTTTCTTTCATTTCTAAGCTATGGGCTACTGATCAAATTCTGTGAAAATCACTGCCTTTCAGAATCACACTAAGGCAGCCTTGCCAAGACCATCTAGTTTACCCTCCAGCAAAATCATGCTTTAAAATTTACAAAATTATTCTTGCTAAAACCAAAACAAAATCCAACTAAAAACCAGGGAACCCGTTTTAAGAATATTTGCAAAGTGTAACAGAGCTGGAGAACTCTAAACATCATCTTTTGCATAAATCCTTTGTGTATATCTAATCTGATTTTTCACCATAGGTATGCCTGTACAACCAGTGAGTAGTAAGTTTGCAAGGCAGGATAAATCAGGAAAAATCACTACACCTGGATAGGAATTTTTTAATTGCTCCTTAAGTAAGTTGGAAGAAGCCCCCTCAAAACATATGATTCAATATAGGTCAAGTATGACCAAGCAAACTCTTATTTCCGGGCTCTAGTCTTGCAGTCATGGTTATTCAAGCAAACTTTACTTATCCATCCTGTTGCACTGCATTTAATAATCTTAAATGCATGAAAATGAGTCAATACGGGAAGAGATATAGGTTCAGTTAAGATGGAAACTAATTCCTCAGTAAAATAAAACAATAGTTAATAATAGAAATATAATCATTCTCAAAGAAAAGTGCATTGCAAAAAGGGAAGGCTCCCAGATTATCCAGTTCTACATATTTTTATTTCTTATCTTGCTGAAGGACATTGTCTCTTATGCATGTGTATATATATTATTGCTCTAATTTGAAAAATAAGCATGTTGTCAACTCTGGAAAGTACTTTGGAAGGACAGCAATACCCAATGACTTTTATTATTTTAAATGACTTATGAGTAGTGATTCTCAGCATATTTTTTTATTATTTTCACATGAGAGAATAGTTCTACATGCACTTTTGAGCTAAAAACGTGCAGGCATGCACTGACATAGACAATGCACATGCATAAAGACAAAGAAATGAATACATTGCATTATCTTTCCCTATTTTTTGGCTTTCAGTGTCAACAAACAGAAACTCAATTATTAATATGCAGACAAATTTCCTTAAATTACACCTTTAAGTATTTTTATGACAGTGTTGACAGTGTTATTACTGAGTAGGTGAGAACACCCTGCTGAAGAGTATTTTCCTGCTTTTAGTATGAAACTAAGACAAAAGCTAGGGGAAAAAGAAGAGTTTTAATTTTTCTATATTTCTTTTTGGTGATGTGTCTTTTATGCAAATATCTCATAGTTTTCTACAGTAATGGTACCATTAAATGCCTTGAGATTATTTGTAAGAGAAAAGCGTTACCTTGAGATTAAGACATAAAGTACTAAGTGCATTTTTAGGAACAGAGAAGATTTCTCTGTAAAGAAGTTAATGTTCCAAAGAAAGCTTTGTTTATTTGAAAGGTTTTATGGTTGTGCTGTTTTCTTCACTTAGCACCTTAATTCTCACGAACCATACGGCTGTCCAGATGTTTAGAATAAAAAGCCCATTTGGGTATTATCAGAGATTACTGAGAAGAGATATACAGACATGATGTTTAGCCATGCAACATAAATTCTCAGAGCATGTAGTACCCACTAAACACCCTATCCTAGATCTGATGAAACTGAAGACATAAATCATAAAAACTAGAGAAAGGTCTCATAATACTATTCACCTCTAGCCAGATGCTTTCTGAAAAGAATCTACTAGCCGGGGTGATAATCCTTTTCTACTTTCCTATTTCTTTTTATTTCTTCTCACCAAGGCATTACTGGGAAATGTGCTTACCAGGGGTGAATATGTTTCTGCCCAGCCCAGATGCACTTTTCAGATGTTCTTGTTGTTTGTAATGCCTTGAGAATAGGGTTGCCTAACATCTAAAATACATACATTCTCCTTATTGCCTGAATCTTTCATCTCCTCTCCTCTGGGGTTGCCTAATATGCTCACCAAGCTATTATTGTTTTGCTTCAGATAGCTTGGCCCTCTTGCCGAGTTTCATTTGCTGTCACACAGTCACAAATTACAGCATTTACTTCACGCCACTTCCATTCCAAACTATCAGTTTGTGCTTGCTGAACTGGAGAACATGATGATGGATCAGGGCACATTTGCGCTAATCCATTGAAAGTTGATTCTCCAAAGAATGCAGCACAGTAGTAGTTTCTGGCATTTTCTTTCCATTTTAATTTGCTTATGCTGTTTTCTAGTGAAGTTTGCTTTTTTTTTTTATTTTTTTTTTCCACAGCAGTTTGCTTTCACTTTTTTTTTTCTTTGACTTTTGACAGATCACAAAAAATAAGTAAAGAAGAAGAGGAGAAAAACAGACGAAAAAGGTGATTTTTTTTGTTTTTTTTAACGCTTTTTTACCTTCATAAACAAACCTTTAAAGCTAGCCAGCTTTTCTGCAGGTGTAAATCACTCTGGCTCCATTGTGTACACCATTTCATGCCAGCTGAGGCTGTAATACAGTACTTTGAAAATGCCAGTGCTGTAGCTGTTGTCTAGACTTGAGTTTCAAATGTAGACATGGATCCCCTAAAGGAATCAATTGCACCACATTATCTATATTCACTGACAAACTGCATCTTCTGTGTCAAATCCTTTCAAAAATATTTGCTCCTTCATGTATGAGAATTCAAGGTTAGAGTGATCAATCAATGGACGCTACATAAAAATCAATTAGTATGTGTTCCAAGAACAGTTCAGTCTGAAAATCCTTAAGGAATGGGTTGGCATTTATATGTTTCCTTAGTGGGGCAGGGTCTGGCTTATAGACTATACCCCCACTCCTATAGCTGCTGGATCTTCACAGGACAACAGGAGGGTTCTCCCTTCTTGAAGAATCCATTCTGAATGTTAACATTAGGAATATTCAACCAAAGGATCATAGGTAAGTGTTGGGTCCTGCCCTGAGGAGGAGTAACCCCAAGCAGCAGCACAGGCTGGAGGCTGATCTGCAGTAGAGCAGCTCTGCTGAGAAGGGCTTTGGAGTCTTGGTGGGTGGCAGCTGACCATGAGCTGGCAGTGCTCTGGTCACTGGGAGGGCCAGGAGTTTCCTGGGGTGCACTGGGAAGAGTATGGCCAGCATACTCATTGAGGGAGGTGCTCCTTGCCTTCTGCTACCCCTAATGAAACCACTTCTGGACCTTAAAGATCATCGAGTTCCAAGCCCCAGGCATGGGAAGGGACACCTTCCACTACAGCCCCATCCAACCCAGCCTTGAACAATTCCAGGGAGCCTACAGCCTCTCTGGGAAATATGTTCCAGTGCCTCACCACCGTCACAGTAATGAATTTTGGTTTTAATATCTAATCTAAATCTAGCCTCCTTCATTTTAAGGACATTTCCCCTTGCCCTATCACCACATGCGCTTGTTTGCATGCAATTCAATCCATTCAAATTTAAAAAGTTATTTATTTATCCAGAGTCCCCTGTACTATCACATGTAACTTAGCTCTTTATGCTTGGTCCACAGACCCTGAGGTCTGTCTTAGGAATGCAAAATGTAGAAGAGGGGACCATGTTTCTTCTGGCAGGGTAGGATTATTTTGGATTTGCTGGACTTTCTGGAGTCTTATTTTACTGAAGCATTTCCACTGGACTCTTAAGAAATATCTTACCAAGTTAAACTGATCAGGAATTGCAAATATTGTTCTTAATTAATAACAATCATAAGACAGTGTTTTTAACTAATTATATATTTGGATGGTTATTTTTTTTAACAAGTGTCAATAACTATAAAATAACCCACTGGACAATATAAAAAATGAGAAGTACTTATTAGAATAAATTTTGTTAATTGTAAGAGATTGATAAAAGGAAATTGTGAGTTATGACCTAAAAAGAAATTAATGATTCTAGAGATGAAGAAGATGACAAAACGAAAATAGAAATGCTTTGCTTTAATTTGAATAATGTTCAAGTACATATACAAAAATAGAATGATGCGTGGATCACTTAGGAGACAAAGGAGTTGCCTCTTCAAATCAATCCAATAGTTTCATATAGGTTTGAGTTTGAAAAGAATAATTCCCATCACTGAAAAAAAAAAAAAAACAAACACTTAGAGAATCTTTAAAACTTCCTGAGTCTTTGAATAGTGTGTGATTGAAAATGTGGTGGATACTGAGTGCTGGACCCACCATGTACATCCAGGACACAACAGGCCAAATTTCTCTGCTTCTCTGCCCAAGATTCATCCTGCCATCAGAGGAAGGAGAATGACAACATCTCAGAAAGGCATTCAGACCACAGGAGATTTAAGCTGGCTTCTGTAAAGCCTTACCCACTGCATTGACTACAGAGAAACTGTACAGCAATTACAGCACTAATTTAGACTTGTTGGGTAACAAGATTTCAGTGAAATGACTTGGGGCCTCTGTATCTAAACCCAGCAGTGCTCATACACACAGCTGTGTCTGTGGGAGTTTCATGGTTCTGCCAGGTCATGGGTGGTCTGGGGAAGATGAATAGGGAATGGTTTCCTTTTCTCTCTTCGCAGGAAAAATTCTCCAAATCGCTGAATGCAAAAATTGTCAGATTCCAAGCAAACAAGAGGTGGTGATTCTCCACACAAGGTAAAGTGAAACTGTATCTTTAGAAGTTTTACTCTAGATCCGAAGGTATTTAATGACACAGGAACTTTATCGACACATTTACCTGAGATTTCTCTAGCTAAGTTCCACTTCAGCTTCACTGAGTCCTTCTGTGCTGGTAGGGCTGTGATATTTTCTACCCAGGTCGCTCTGCTTATTTAGGATCCTTCCTGGAAAAATGTGTTACTTTAAATATTCCCATAGAACATCTCACAAGGCAAAAGTTTTGAATGCCATTCATTTCTTCTCTCTGCCTTTAGCCTGTTTTTTGAATATAATGACTCTCCTATGAGGTGGGAGAGTGCAGTTTGATATTCAGCTCTATCTGTACAGATTCATACCTACTTCTCTCATTTTCTGAATACACTACTTTAACTGTCTAGATACAGAACAGAGGGGGAGAATGAGCGAATTTGTGCATATTTCTCATTCTTTACTCCCCTCTGAGGATAGTAATCTACTAGATAGCAAAATAATTTGAGATTCATGAAACCCAGCAGAGCACAAATGGCAGCATAAGTCTGTAGCCTAGTGATTAGGACCCCCTGGAGACCTAATTTACTCCTCCAACAATATGATTGACTGTAAAAACTGTTATAGGGTAAACCACAGAATATTCACTTTTTCATTCTGACCAAAACGTCTGGGTGTGATCTCCTTTCATTAGAATGATTTTTTGATCCAACAATGTCATGTATGGAGATGATTTAACAGGAATGGAATCTACCGTTAATGACTTACAGCAATAGATTCTGGTAGCTGCTAAAGTCATTTTTGCTCACACAGCTTTTGTGCTTTCCAGTAGTCAAAGAGCTGGCTCTGGACTTTACTCAAACCAGAAAATTATGCCTGATCTTACCAAACACCTCAAAATGGCCATGTGGTAAGGAGATTCCATTATCTGCTGAAGGTGCTGGGTTATGAAGACTTCCAAATAAAAGCAGCAGCTTCCTAAAGAAAAGTAAGTTCTCAGCATTAACACATTTTGGGAAATTGAACATTTCCTCTTTCCAAGTAGTTAACTGGGGCAGCAGACAGACACAACAGTCAGTACAAAAATACTGAAATATGGAGATGTCTATTCCTTGGCTAAGTGCATCATTTTGGCTTCTTTCTCTTCTAAATCTTTATATTAGAAAGACTCTACACCTCCTCTAGGGAAGTTAATAGTGGCCAAAGTCCATCACTGAACTGAAGATTAGACTACATAGCCTGAAGAGATCCTTTCAAACCAATATTCCCATGACTCTGTGAAACCCATTCCACTGCTTTGAGAAGTTTTGTCCTTAAATCTAAACTTAACCTATAAAAAATAGAACATGGTATTTCTTATCATGGTCGACAAGGATATTTCTTTCCTGTTTTCAGCAGTACATTGCCTACATGAAGGCTGTTACCAGTGTGCTTCCAGTCTTTTCCTCTTTTGGCTGGACAGTTTGATTTTTTTTCAGTCTTTCCTAAAATATATTTTTTTTTCAGATATGTGATCACTCTCACTCCTGTCCTCTGGCTTTTGTCCATAGCTCTCTTTGATGTGTTGCTCTAGAAGTGACCTCCCCAGTGCTAAATAAATTGAAGGGATAACAGCATATGGGGCTGAAGGCTATGTTGCTGGTTTTACAATCATGATGGAGGGAGGAGGTTGGAGGAGGATGAGTATTCACTATAACTTCTAAACACTTCTCTGTGTAACGGCTGCTCAAGCAGCTGGTCCCCATTCCGATTTTTTACAGCTGATTATGCCTGTGAAGTGTTATATTTTGCATGAGTCCCTAATGAATTTCAGTGTAGTTTTTCCAACCATATCTCCTGTGTCTCTGCATAATTTTGAATTCCAGTCTTGTTCTTGAACTTCTTGAAGCTTGTTGTCACCTGCAGATTTAATAAGTACACTTTGCATTCCATCATCTGTATCATTAGCAAAAGTATTGAAGCGCTCCAAAAGGAAGCCAGACTCCTGTTGGATCCTGCCCAGCACTTCCCTCTGTTTTGACTATGAACCACTGACAAACAATCCCTGAGTACAGCTTCCAAATTGTCTTTCCACCTACTCTGTGGCCATTTCATTTAGTCCAGATTTCTCAGGCTTATTTGTGAAAATAACCACTAAGCCCACATCAGAAGTCTTACCAAAGTAAAAATATGACATAACCAGCTTCTGCCAGCTCACAAATAATTTATAAAAGAAAAAAATTGGTTTGATATATCTTCTTCATTACAACGAATGACTCTCTGTAGCTCCCTGGTATTTCCAAGGTACTTGGAAAGAATTTGTTACATTTTACAGCTCTTTTTCACTGCACAAATTACAGGCACAAACTATTGCTTATCATTTCATATATTCTCTAACCAAAGCAATGTTAGCTTCCAAAAAATGTTCAAGAGTAAAATTTGTCTTAAAATTGCACTGCAATACACATTACCTCCAAACTAATAATGTTTTAGTCTTTTGTGGTGAGAATCATTCAACATAAATATCTAGATTTATGAATGGAGATGCAAATCATATTTTGTATCTATGCACATACAGTACCTCAAAGAAGTCTGCCTTTCAAAACTGCAGGTATCTTTCAGGCATAGAGTCCATTGACTGAAATAAAAGGGGAGTGGGATGCAAATGCACCATGGATGTTCAGCTAAGGTGGTGACCTGCTGGAATGAATCCAGAGGAAGACACCACCATGGAGACAGTCTGAGAGAGTTAGGGCTGGAGAAACGAAGGCTACAGAGAGGACTTAGACCACCACCCAGAACTTAAGGGAAGTGCCCAAGAGGGCTGGGGAAGGATTTTTCATGAGGACATGTAGTGATTGGACAAGGGAGAATGACCTTGAGCTGAAGGAAGGTAGGTTTAGATTAGGTATTGGAAATAAATTAATTTCTAGAAACATAAGGTGAGGCCCTGGCACAGATTGCCCAGAGAATTTGTTGATCCCCCATCTCTAGTAGTGTTCAACACCAGGCTGGATGGGGCTCTGAGCAATCTGGTCGAGTGTTAGGTGTCCCTGCCTATGGTGGGGATATTTGAAACTAGGTGATTTTTAAGATTCCTTCCAACCCAAACCATTCTATGGCCCTGATTGTGGTGACCTTGGCTGAATGACAGGTGCCCACCAAGCTGCTCTATCACCCCCCTTCCCAGCTGGACAGGGGAGAGAAAATAAGAATGGAAACAACTCACAGTTTGTGTTGTGACCCACCGCTGAAGGCAAGGGCAACCTGTGTTTTTGTTAATAGCTCTCTTACAGCAGATTAGAGTGAAACAACACTGAATGATCAATGTTCATAAATGTATATATTTATTTCTATCTGGGGTTTATTTTAGAACAAATTGGTTACAATGGAAAGAAGGTATGCAGCCATTTTGGTTGTTGTTATTATTACTATCTATAGTGATATAACAATATAAAAGCATAAAAATATCACTTTAGAAAATTTGTGAAGGAATAATAAGAAAGAGAAAGAAAAGATGAGTAGACAGCTGCATTGTTCATTTTCTTTCATTGCTCACTGTTAACAAGACACCCACCAATGTCACACTGGCTTAGACTCAACCAACTGCCCACCAGCTTCAGTTTTTTAAACCTCTTAGGGTACAGCCTTGATGTCACAAATGTATACATAATTGAATAGATTATTGCCCAAATCCCTCATTTAATTTCCCTTTGCTTTATTGTTACTCCCACAAGAAGGATGAGGCTTAATAGTTCATCTAAACTTTCTTTTTTATCCAGATTTATACTGGGTCTTACTTCTCCAGGGAAATCAGGAACTGGAAGGGCTTACTTCACTGCAGTTATAGGTTAAACTAGCAGCAAGGTACAACCAAGTTTATAAACATTTCTAAGCATTATTTCCCTCTGTTCTTTGTTGCTGTTCATATGACATTCAGCAGTGAGGCTGTTCAGGGAATCCTCCTAGGATGCTCATTAGTG